>CAJQZN010021321.1:1155-24833 GCA_907164685.1 Colias eurytheme
CTCACACTTTCCCCATCAACTCACACTTTCCCTCCAACTCACACTTTACCCACCAACTCACACTTTCCCTCCAACTCACACTTTACCAACTAACACTTTCCCTCACTAACTCACAACGTCACCAACTCACCTTGAGAACATCGGACCACGCCTTCACGCGTCTGAGGAAGATAACAGCCTCCTTGGTCTTGTTGATCTCTTGGACCTTGTCAGCTACGACCAACGGTAGCTCGGGAATCTTGTCAATGACGTGGCCTGGTGGAAAAGTAAATAATGTGTTTTTTATTGTATTTTTATGAGAATTAGTTGTATTTTTTTTCAAGCCATTATGGAGATTGTTTTTCAATCCATTTGAGTAGAAAATGGCAATTCATAAATATGGTATTTTAATTAATAATAAGCAAGAATTTAGATAATGATTATAATGCAAATGCAAAGTTTGGTATTCTTCATAATTTCTATTACATATTTTCAAAATAGATAGCACCTGACTTTATGTATGTGGTGTAATATGAAAATTTCGCATGACGTATGACGCAGGTTCACGCGTCTGTCTATCTGTATGTATGCACGTGTGTATGTATGTCGCTCACCTCTCGCCTGCACGAGCGCGGGCACACCAGCGGCGGCCACCGCAGCGGCTGCGGCTGCGCGTCTCTGACGCAGATTCACGCGTCTGTGCCAACGGCGCCAGGGCTTGGTTGGTGCGAACATGCGACCGCCGCGGCACATGTTTCCGAACGCACCTTGACCCGATCTGCGGTAGAAGTGCGATATTGCAGACGAGAAATAATATTAAGCTATTGCATAGCTTCTATCGCGGGCCTTGAGCGCGGGGACCGAATCCAGAAATTTAGTAACGAAAAACCTCACGCTTCCCACTCCGACGGGCGCGGCGGTGGGGCTTGAAGGCATAGCATGCAATAGCTTTACCGCGGCCGCGGCAGTCCCCGAGTGCCACACGTCTTTTTTTTGTGTAGTTATTCTTTACTGTATACAGAGCGCAGTAAAAAGGAATATATACGGTGGAATTTTATAACAATGCAAACAGGATAGAACAACTCATAAAAAAATTTGAATAACATTTCTTTATTCTTTAAAACAAAGAAAGTGCATTGAAAGATTTCCGAAAATTCTTTACCGGGAAAACTACTTTTAACTTTAAACTAATAATACAGACATTTATCTGCAAGTTAAAATCAAGTTTTCCGTTTTACTCAGGAAAAAAACAGATATTAATGATTATAAAACTGTATTCCATATGTCGACACACCATAATCACAGAATTATGATGTTTCCTACAGGAATGATAATATTTCCCCACTATTGTACCTAGAAGACAATTATATCCAACTAGGAAGAGTTATAGGGGAATAGGTAATTGCATTTAATATTTACTGAAATACAGTTTTACCAATTTAAAGGGTTATTAAAAAACAGCTGTTTTTACTAATATTCTATTTAAAAACGCACAATAAACCTCTTGAAGTAATGTAAGAGACATACATGTGTATCTTTCAGTTGTTTTAATATAAGCAGATAGTATAACAGATACCTAAAAACTATATATTTCAAATACTAGCAATGTTCCACGCTTTCACCTACAGAAAAAAGTATAATGTTTGTTTTATGAAAAAAAAAAATGGCCAATGAACTTGTTTCTTCAACAATGTCCATTTCAAAATTTCATCCAAATATAAAACATTTCTTTAAACTAGCCTTCAAAACGTAACATATCCATGTTCACAAAATTTCACATACTACATAGAATTTTCAACATGTGCTGCCGTTAAGCCATTCATAACTAACAGACGGACAGACACACAAAATCACACATTAACAACATTAGTTTATCAACTAAACCTCACCTGTGGGTACCACCACCGCGCACACGGGGGATACGGGCTACCGCACGACCGGTACCCCACGACTCGGCACTGGTCTGGTGACCTGTGTACAGAAAATGTTTGTTTCTTGTAGATTATGATATGAATAATAATAGTTTAAAAAAACTAAAAAACACAGTTCGGTTTTCTATAAAACGCGTGTTTTATATTTTTTTTTAACTATTATTTATTTTATCAAATTAGTGTATTGTCATTGGTCCTAAATAAACCTACAAAGTTTGAACGAAATCTGGCCGTTTAAAGTGGGTCAAAATCGCGCCCAAAGAAGTCGGTTACAAACATACAGATGAAGCTAATATAAAGCGTGTAAAAAAAGAGCGTGTGTTCCGAGCACACCTGTTAGAAGTGAAACTTTATTGGCAAGATTCAAAAATACCAAAAGCCTACTCCTTGATGTGACGGTATTGCCATGATGCGACCTTGAAATTTTAGGGTCAATGCGCTTTTAAGAAGTTTCACTTCAATAATACCATAATAAGTGTGAAATAACAAATAGTACACATTTGTGACTTGTCAGTATTACAGCTTGTTTTGAGATGTCAGTAACATAAAGAGCTAAAATAAAATCAAGTTTTATAATGCAATGTGATTGTAGAATTAAGTGTATTTTGAATGTAGCAATTATTTTAAAGAAATAAAACTGTTGTATACACAATGCACCCATCGCTATTACAGAATGGCTATGGAACGCCTAGCATATACGTCACTTTCGCACTAATCCGCAGTGACACTCAATGATATTGTAATCATATGAATGTGGACATTTAGTGCACAAAACTAGAGCATGTGGCTACTATTAAAAACAATTACATATTTAGTTTGTTTATATTATTTTTCAATCCTTTTGCTTATCTGTATATTAAAAATATAGGTAAGGCAAATTTAACAAAAAAAATTGTGTATTATAAATAGTATAAATATGCTATTGATAAAACCAAGATTTGGTTAAACATGACTCATAATTCAGGGTATTTACTATTAATTACAAAACAATAATGATACTATTTTTTAATCATTTCATTTATTACAAGTTTTGAGATTTTTTAATAAGTATTTAAATTATATGTTTATTTTCAACTATCTAGCCCAAGCCCCAATATCAAACTTAACATAACTGTTTAACCCTTAATTACTCGCGTGGGGTATATCTTACCCCACGGCGTATTTGAAGCGTCGTATCTCCGCCATTTTTAAAGCTACCTGCGTGCCTTTCTCAGTAGCTGCCTAAATACCTTCCCCTGCCGTGAATCACTCGCGAGCGCCGCTCCATGTCATGTGGTTGTGCCAGGAGATCGCGTCTGGGGTATATATTGCCCCACGCGAGTATTCGTGCAACTTTTTTGGACGAGTGAGTATGTGTATTTTTATTTTATAATGTGCAGTACATATACTAAATGGTTCGTTTTTTTACTTATCTTTGTTTTATGTTTATTTGTTTTAGGTTAGAACGCCTAAAATGGCAAGTAAGCGTCTTTCTGACTACCAGATTGTTGAGCGTTTGGAAGACGACGAAGAAAGCATCATAGATAGTTCCGATGAAGATGAGGTAGACGAGGACGTGATCCAGAGTGACCACAACTCAACCAAATGTGTGATAACTATAACGTCGGCAGATGAACAAAAAGATGGCCTATGGTTATATTTACCACACTGCCTAGGGCCATACAAAAACGGCTAAAAATGCTCAAGTTCAGGATCCTAGCCCCACTTCCAGAGGTGGTCCATCGACAACTTATAAAAGGTGTCATATCTGTCCAAGGTCAAAGGATAAAAAAAAAGATTTATCTGTGCCAAATTCCAGCAGCAAGTTTGTCACGACCATTCTACTATGATATGTGATAAATGTATTGAATAAAAAGGTCCTAAATTTAAAGTTTCATCTTTAAAAGTTTATTATATTTATATTGATTGAAGATAGTATTATAATTTAGAACAATGTTGTCTCTTTCTAATTTTTATAATAAAAATAAAAGTATGTCATTAAAAATATGTTTTATTGTACCTTTAAAATTGGGGTTAAATATACCCCACGCGAGCGTAAGTGTAACTAAATGGACGCGAGTAATTAAGGGTTAATATTTGGTAAACATAGGTTCTACAAATATAACATCTACAACCTCAACATTAAACCTAGAAAAATTCAAACACACTCACCAGCCTCCTTGCTAACGCAGTACGGCTGTCTGGCATTCTTCGACATCGACACATGGACATCGTTGACGAGGTCAGGCCGGATGGGCGCCTTGAACACGAATGGCAGAGGAAGGGATGCTTTCGGCACCACTTCACTCTTCTCTGAATACACCGACACAAGAGGTCGGGCTACTGATAGACTCTGTAAGGGAATTGTGCATTATTATTGCTGTATTATCTATATAATATATAAAACTCAAAGGTGACTGATATAGTGATCTATCAACACACAGCCCAAACCACTGGACGTATCGGGCTGAAATTTGACATGCAGGTAGATGTTAGAACGTAGGCATCTGCTAAGAAAGGATTTCCCGAAATTCTTGCGGGAACGGGAAAAACGGGGATGCATGTACAAAGTCGTGGGCGGAAGCTAGTGAAAAATATATGTGCAAGGGAGCAGTGCGTTATTACTTAAAGTTTACTATGAAAAATAAGTGTGAATTGTTATGTGGCCTATAGGTGTTGTGGTTTCAATATAAAAATATGTTTGATGTGATATTTGTTTAAGTTAGTTGTTGATTGACAGTTTTTACTATCTTGGGAGCCTCATATGTGTTGCTAAGCGTTAAACTCAAGAATGACTCAACAAAATCTATTTTTTTATTGTTTTTGCACAACAGGTAAATCAGATTTGCAACAGGTAAGTTACAATAATTACATTTCAATAGATATCTATACGCATGAGGTCAGATATCAAATTTGAGGTGAAATGAAATTACTTTTGAAAAGCTAGAAATATTTATTAAATTTCAAGGTTGCATGTGTTACAACAAAATAATAAATATTGAAACACAGCATTATATGACATAGTTATAAGAAATGCTTATAAATACATAGTTGTCTCTTGAATGTTCTTGCTAGATTATACAACAATGTTGAAATAAAAAACATAAGAACTGTATTCCATATGTCGACACACCATAATCACAGAATTATGATGTTTCCTACAGGAATGATAATATTTCCCCACTATTGTACCTAGAAGACAATAATATCCAGCTAGGAAGAGTTATAGGGGACTAAGTAATTCTTTTTATTTAATTATTAATAACTAAAATCAAATTGAAACACGAACTTTTTTAGAAATGTACAATAATGTTAATTTACAAAACTTTGGTAATATTTGTTATCTCAGTGTTTACTTGATGAATATACTTATACGAAAATTATGCAGGTACCAGGATATTGACATATAAATATATTGATTTAGGTATTCTATCACCTGTAAACTTACGCTGGAAACAGGTGAAAGCTTTGCACAATGTTTTAGAATTCATAAACCTAACCTCAAAATAGTGGAGCAGATATAAAAAAATTTAATTATGATTACTAATTGAACTCTAGAAATAAATTATTGGTAATAAATAATGATTAGTCTAATATTAAAAGTGAGTTTGGTATCGTAAAATTATGTTGTGATCATTGTCTAGGTACCGATTATTATAACAACAATTGTTTCAGACGCACTAAAATGCAATGCATTTTGTAACGAAACACGAAATAAACAAATAAAATATATTTATGAAACCCGTGCGTTTCGATCGACTTACTTATTTAACGCAGTGGTACGGAAATTCGAGAAAAAGACATCAAACACGTGGATGGCACACTGCTATATTTTAACATTTTGAAAACACTAATCACTTAATAATTTCGATCACAAATTGATGATACAGGTAAATCAAACACATTAATTATTACTTGACTTACCATTTCGCTATTTTAGCGAAGCTATTTCTCCAAAAAACACTATAGGCGGCGGTAAAGACCATCCGCCATGCCACGGAGAAATAAAAAGACCGGAAGAGTCAATAGGTCTGACAGTTTAAGACAATGATTGCCATATATTATTCTTTAATACAAATGACCAACTTCCTGTGAGAATTTTTATAAAAGTTCAAGAAATGTTATGTAAAAATTTAATAAATACAGAAAAGGAAACCTGAAACTAACGTATTTCATTATATTTGCTTATTCGCAGAAGTTAACTATGACTAAGCCATGGTTATGATTTTGTTGATCACTCTTAAATTTAATTTTCTATTTAATTTACGAAGTCTATGAAATTGTTAAAAATTCAATGTCAATTGAAAATAAACTTTACGCCAATATTTCAATAAATTTATGTCAACGCTAAGTGCGCAATGAAATATTATTCAAAATCTAAATTATACATTAAAACTATACATGGATGAACAGATTAACAACAATTCCAATGAAAACAATGCAGCGACCTCACAAGAAAATCAATCGAGCCAAGATTGTGATAATTCTTCAATCATTTCTAAAGAATATGTTACAAGAACAGTCGATTTTACATCTGTTGAACAGGAACAGGCAGCCCTGCCAATACCTTCGAATATTGCGCCTAGTAAAGATGAAACTCCTGATTGTAAATCACCGAAAGCAATGCCGTTGTTAATATTTAGTAGGCCAACATCATTTATTTTGCATAGCCCAACTTACCGTCCGATAAATTTAACTTCTCAATCTCAAATATCATTACCCAATCAACCACAAACCTTATTTCTAATGGCATTAGCAAAATTAAATGAGAGTTCTATAAGTTTAACACTGGCTAATAACCTGCATATGAGTTTGCTAAACAAGCAGAAGGGATGCTTGCCAGAACCATCTCCTCCAGATTCTTTAACTAGTGCACCACCTTCGTATTCATTTGTATTACGTCAAATGACGGCAAGACGGAGACCAAGGCTAATGGGAACTTTTATACCTTCACCATCCTTCGTACAACATAGTCCTCCACCCAATTATGCTGCTGCGTTTGATATATACGTCGATAATGCCATCCCTCCACCTACTACAAGGGTGTATAACTTCGGCTTCACCCCTATACCGGTTATATGCACTGAATGTGGGTACACAGGCATGACAATGGTGAGGACTAGAATAACTGTATGTACACATTTATGTGCCTTCGCGTTGTGTCTTTTTTGTTGTTGGTTGTGTGCCCCACTGCCATATGTATTACGCTCTTGCAAGGATGTGTATCATTATTGCAGAAATTGTCGCAACTATTTGGGAATGTATTGTCCTACTAACCCAGAAAATAATTATACGCGATAAAGTTATCCGCCTTAAATTTAATTAGCAATTACTATAATGAAAAGGAAACAAATGAGTGTCCTTATATTTATTATTTTTTAGACATTTTATATTCATTAAATATTATTTATATAATTTCTGTGGGTCTGTATATTATTTCCACATTTTCCGCACCAGTGCAAACTTAGCACCCCATCTATGGAATTTTGGGTCGAAAATGACCTTGATCGTTAGGTCCCCGTTAGGTCCTTTAAGGTCCACCAATTTTTTCGTTAGGTCCCCTTTAGTTTTTTTTTAAATAATTTTTTAAATTTTAGGTATAAAAAAATTACACTTTAGCACCCCATCCATAGAATTTTGGGTCAAAAATGACCTTAATCTATAGGTCTTCGTTAGGTCCTATAAGGTCCCACAATTTTTTCGTTAGGTCCCCTTTAGTTTTTTTTTAAATATTTTTTTTTTAATTTTGGGTATAAAAAAATTACACTTTAGCACCTCATCCATATCAAAATTGGCGAATTTTATCAAAATCGTATTCTTTACCGTTAGGTCCGTATAGGTCCATCATTGAAATTGTTAAATTATTTATTTTATTAAAATCTATATATTTATAAGAAAGTCGTGTTAGTTACTCCACTTATAACTCAAGAACGGCTGAACCGATTTAGCTGAAAATTGGCAGGGAGGTAGTTTAGAGCCAGGAGAAGGATATAGGATACTAAATATGTACCACGGGCGAAGCCGGGGCACTAGTTATATAAAATAATTGAAACCTGCGCATGCGCCTTAGAGCATTAAGACATGCGCACATCATACATAAACAGCGCGAAATTTAAATTGGTATCGTTTCATTTATTAAATCAATAAATAAATCTATACTAGTCACGTCTGGTTCGAAAGATGAGACTGGCTTTTTATTTCGAAAATTTATTTGGCAACACTTAACAGTTAACTGTCATTAAAACCTGAGTTGTTGATGTGTCAAAGCTTGTCAAAGTGATTTTATTTTCTGCGATTTTAGCTTAGGATTTTAGTGATTTCTAATAATTGAAAACTGAGTTGAAAACATGACGAAAACTTTAAACTATGATTAATAAATTTAAAAAGAAACAATTTGAAAGAGATGTAGTTTTCAAGGAAAAACACACAGTGTGACTTGATATTTTGATACTTTTCATCTTGATTGCATTGCACATTATATGATTTGTTTAATATTATTATTATTATTTTGCATGGATGATACCAGTAATCCAGTTACAAACTATTAAAGCAACAATATAAAATTGAACGATCTGTCCGTTCAAAATGTTTAAAGACACAAAATCAGTATCTCAACGAGATTTCTTCTATGACCGAACCATGTTATTCATGTTGAAGAGCAGTACAAAAAAAACAAGATGGAATAACTGCAGAAATGGAAGAGTTAATGATGTCAGAGATAATGATAGTGATTCTTATTCTTTATTCGCGGCTGAACGCGGCTTTTAGATTTAATATGATTATATTGATTAAACAAAATTTAATTGTATTTTATTATGTTTTTTATTACTTTCACTAGCTGTTCTTTTTTTTATCTGTATCAGATAACTGTACCAGATTACATATATATAATATTATATAGATGAAGAGTTTGTAGAGGTTGTTAATCTCTCAAAAAAACAAAGCTCGTAATAATAAATTAAAGTATCAAAACTTTATTTCCAACTATAACCTAAGTTACCATTAGGTTACCTTAATATGATGATTTTTTGAATTTGCCGCCTTTTCCAGTCTTATCTTTCGTTAGCCGGACTATCACCACAGTATCACCATATTTCCTACAGTATGGCGACGAATGTACTTGTGCAGAGAAACGGAGGGGAACTGGCGGGGGGTCGGGCGACGCGGGCCGCTTAATGCAATCACGCTGAGTTTGCATTAACTATCGCGAAAGGACGACGCAGTCGTATTTTTTGTGTAATAATTTTATTATACATAGGTACTTACATATTCTATTATGGCGCGCAAAAACTGTTCCGTTTACGGATGTAAATCTACATTGAAATCCCAGAAGGAAACAATATTTCAGAAAGATTGTATTAATAATTGTATCTGTTGAATTAAAATCAAAGCTATGTATATGTTGTCCTCATTATTTTCTAATCAGATTGTACATCCCAATGCGAATGCATTACTTCTTAAATGGTATAATATACAATTAAGAACATCCAAAAATAAAGTGTCCACGTAAATAATATTTAGCAGTGCAATATCTGTAATTATATATTTATGAACAAATGATTACATCAGATTTAATAATCGCAATTATTTTGAATGTACATATGAATAAATGATTTCATCATAATATTAATAATCACAATTGTTTTATTTCCCATTTGTTGCAACCCTAGCGTATTTTCGTGTGGCAGCGTAAGTACCTACGCTGGCGGCGGCATCGCGCGACATCAAAGGCGTTTCCTTACTGTAGGAAATAATATTGTAATACTGTGCTATCACTATCATTATTATATTATACATAGTATAAAACAAAGTCGCTTTCTCTGTCCCTATGTCCCTTTGTACGCTTAAATCTTTGAAACTACGCAACGGATTTTGATGCAGTTTCTTTTAATAGATAGAGTGATTCAAGAGAAAGGTTTATATGTATAATAACATCCATTAAATAGTGGAGAAGTACTGCTATTTTTGAGGTTTCTAATGTGATGTCGTAAAAAATTACCAGCCTTACTTATAAAAACTGACTGATCTGTTGCATAAACACCTCTCAGTTAAATAACTCTCAACTCCTTAAACAATGATTAAAATAATCTTAGGTACTTATAAACCTATCTCAGCAGTCTCTCAACTAAGTTACGTCAATATATGTATTTTTTTCTAGTAACATTATCGAAATAAAACCCGCTATTCACGTAAAACTTGACTAAAAATGTACTTTTTGACAAATATGAATGGTAGACTTTATTTTGTATGACGTTTAACTGACAGGATATTGATAACTTTCAAATTTCAAACATTTGTACAGATTTGAGATTTTTGATAAATTCAAATTCAGTTTTAATTTAAAATGAGTTCAATGATCAATAAACGTTCTCGTTCGACGAATTGGAGTGAGGAGGATAAGGTACGTAATGTACACAAGAAATCTAATAGAATGTACTTATTTCCTTACATGTTTTAATGCTTATTAATAAATATATATTGCTCTTTAGAAAGTGCTTCGAAAATAATTAGTGCTCGAGCGAGCACATATTATATTAGAGAATAAGGATACGTCGACTAATACAAATACAGCAAAAAAACTTGCATGGGAAGATGTTTTGTCTTGGTTATTTTAGTTTTACTTATTCTAACAGTTTCTTGTATTTAATAAATTGTTACAGTGTAATAACATTATTATTGTATTTATATTTCAGTTATAATATCATTTCACTCCATAAAAGGGACTTAAGCCAAATACAAAATCAGTGGAGGAATTTGAAGAAAGCTAAGGCTTCGGAACACAAATTTAGAACGGCAAGAAACATGACAGGCGGGGGACCTCCGCCACCAAGTCCTCCGCCTGAAGATCAAGAGCTTATAGCAGCTCTTCCTAATGAGTTTGTGGTTGATAACAATCCTTTCGATAGCGATGCAACACATGGCCAACAGGTTTATATTTTTTACATTTTCTACTGCTATTATTCCTTAATTTGGAATATCCATTAAGGGATAATAGCGCTATGCATATATAGTTTTTTATTGTGAGATTGAGTAATTATATTTTATATATTTATAGGAAGTTACTAAGGAGTCTGCTGATGATACATTGAAATTGAATGAAAATGATGAAAGCACTGCACATGCATAGGTAATCATATTATATAATAATTTGTATAATATTTTTATCAGTTATGTTATACAAAAATATCAGTATTATAAATAAAATTTATATTATTTTAAAATAATTATTATTTTTTTATTTTTAGCCTGAATTGCCAAATTTCTCCACTGAATTGCCACGTATAAATCCTACACATCATATTTTCAAAGCTAAACCAAAAAAAACGTAAGTATGTAATGTTGAAAATAGAATTTCATGAAATTTCCTGTGCTTATTGTTCAGCTGTGATTTATGTGAAATAATGTTTAATGTTTATGTTATTTTTACAGTGGGAAATCAAATTCCAATTACGAGCATCAATTATTCCTCCTTGCAAAAAAAAGCAGGGAGGAATTAATGAAGCAACAACAAGAGTTGCATCTATTAAGAATAGAGCAAGAGAGGGAGCTTCACCTATTAAGAATAGAACAAGAGAGGGAGCTTCACGAGAAGAAGCTCCAAATACTTGCATTAGAGGAGGAATATTTAAAAAAAATAAATTTTGAAAAATAATAAAATATGGTTTTTATTGATTAAAATAAGTTTCAATATAAATGGCCCTGTTTATATTTTCGTCTTCATCTTCTATATTATCAGGGATAGTTGGATCGATTAATAATTGATTTTCAAGGCCTGAAGGATCTAGAAAAATACAAAATAAAGAATTAAAATATGCTTATTTTTTATGTATTGGCATTATTAAATATACTTTGTTTACATATTAGTTTGCACAAATACCTTGATTTAAAATAGACTCATTAAAGAGTATTGCTAAATTGTGCAAAACTGCACAAGCAACAATAGTGGTCTTGATCACTTGCAGAGACCCTCGCATTGTTTCGTTGAGTATGCGGAATCTTTGCTTCCACACCCCAAAGCAACGCTCTACAGTATTCCTCGTTCGTATGTGACTCAGGTTGTACCTTTCTTCTGCCTGTGTCCTTGGTCTTAATATTGGTGTTAGAAGATGCGAAGTACAAGGATACCCGCTATCTCCAATCAGCTTCCCATGAAATTCATTCTCCTCAAACCTCCGCTTTATTGAGCTTTCTCTATATATGCGGGAATCATGTGTACTTCCTCTCCAGTGACACACAATATCGCAGATTTTAAGGTCAGAGTCACATACTACCTGTAATTATTGTCATCAATATTATTATAAATTAGAAACACATAATAGCACACATAACAATGAAAATTTATTACTTTAAATACACTATGATCAAACTAAAATGTTATTGTACAATGTTCATACTTGAGTGTTAATGGAGTAATGTCCCTTCCTATTAACATAGTACTGTCCAGCCTCTCCACTCACTTTGCGTATCTTAATATGAGTGCAATCTATTGCACCAATGATACGCTTCATCCCGCATATTATGGCCTCAAATTTCCTAATTGCTTTGGCTTCCTCGGTTGAGTTCGACGGCATATTAATATAACGCGAACTTTTAGAAGCTAACGCAATAGCAACATTTCGGGACAAACGGGAAAGTGTCTGTTGACTCATTCTGTGAATGTCAGCACAATCTTCTTGGATCTGTAATGTAATAGATCGTTATACAGGCTTTTCTATTGTATATATCCAAAACTAGAGCACAAGTCACATCTACCTCATGCCGGCCCCAATATCGAATAACTGCCATCACTTGCAGTTCCACTGGAATACCGCCCCCTCGAGTGTCCACGCGAAGGTCATCCCGAATCAAATTAATGATTTGTTGCATGTTATTCTTTCCGAATCTATACCTCGACCGTAGTGTGGCCCTGTGGCCGCTACAAAAAATATATTGACACCATAGATTGACACTAATACCAGGTTATTTTAATTCTAGGTTGAAAAGTAGGTTTTTAATAAATAAGCACTCTCAGAACAATAGATTTATTTAATAAATGAAACGATACCATTTTAAATTTCGCGCTGTTTATGTATGATGTGCGCATGCCTTAATGCTCTAAGGCGCATGCGCAGGTTTTTATTATTTTATAATTTTAATAAAATAAATAATTCAACAATTTCAATGATGAGCCCATACGGACCTAACGGTAAAGAATACGATTTTGATAAAATTTGCCAATTTTGCTATGGATGGGGTGCTAAAGTGTAACTTTTTTATACCTAAAATTAAAAAAAAATTATTTAAAAAAAAACTAAAGGGGACCTAACGAAAAAACTGTGGGACCTTATAGGACCTAACGGAGACCTATCGATTGAGGTCATTTTTGACCCAAAATTCTATGGATGGGGTGCTAAAGTGCATTTTTTTTTATACCTAAAATTTAAAAAATTATTTAAAAAAAAACTAAAGGGGACCTCACGAAAAAATTGTGGGACCTTAAAGGACCTAACGGGGACCTAACGATCAAGGTCATTTTCGACCCAAAATTCCATTGATGGGGTGCTAAGTTTGCACTGGTTCTTCTTTCATTCCACAGTTTCATTCTTTGTAAATCTTTAAATATTTTGCACTAGCCAACTTTTGTTGTGTCATATATAATATATGTAATATGACGTTGACATGTTATTGATATATCTAAAATTGCTTACAAATTTGCTTTCAGAAAGTAAAATAAAGTTTTGTTAAATTATTCGCAATGATAATATATAGAGATTAAAATTATGCATTCGCATCATTTCATATTAGTTCTCATACCATTATTTACTATTTGTGTGGCTGAGAGCGACCCATATTCAAAAGAACCATACCGCCCCTTGGGACCTTTGGTTAAATGTAGTTTTTTACCTTTAGAATTTCTTGATTGTGACGAGCCTGTCGATCATAAAGGTAATGAAACAGCGAAGAAAGCGGTGAAACATGGCTGTGTCAAATTCGGCGGCGTTAGATACGAGGATGTTGAGAAATCTAAAGTACAGTGCAAAGCCCTCGATGGAATCGAGTGTCATGGAAGCAGAAGTTTTCTTCGTGACGGCTTTCCCTGTGTTAGATATTCCGGTCACTACTTTACTACGACTTTAATATACAGTATTCTGCTTGGTTTTCTTGGCATGGACAGATTTTGCCTGGGACAAACTGGTACTGCTGTAGGTAAACTATTAACTTTAGGTGGTCTTGGCATTTGGTGGATTGTGGATGTAGTGCTATTAATAACTAATAATTTACACCCTGAAGATGGTAGTAATTGGAATCCTTACGTTTGAGAAAGCCTTAAATGCTGTATGTTGATAGATAAAGAAACAATTGTATATTATGTCAAATCTATATTAGATTTTTATGCTTTCTCTCATGTTTTGATTATTATAAGAAAAAATATTGATAAGTAATAAATGTGGGTTTATATTATGTGAATATATTGTAATAAATATGTTATATTTGATATTTTTATCTTTCATTCATTGATCTTGCTGAGACTTTTCCTTATTATATGTGACAGTCCTTTATCATTCTAGTAACAATTACATATATCTCATCAGTCTGTATGTAAGCAAAACACATTTTGTTATTAAAATTTTATTGATTCTGAAAAATAGTGAGATAAATGGTGTAAATAGGTAAATAGTCATGGACAAGAATATCAATGTCTTTAATTGAATTACACTATTATTATATCTGCCACAATTGTTCAATGGTCTATTTTTATTATTCATCGAAATGTTTAATATTATTCATTTACACATAATACATCAGCTTATCATTAAAATAAATTCATCAAAATTTTAGTAACAGATGATAATGTACTAATTTTTAGTCTAAATTTTATCTTGTTTTGAAACTCAGAAAATATTCAATTGGATATGTAAAGGAAAGTGGTACATGAAATGTGTCAGATAACAGAAGTCTATATTTTTGGAACAAAACTACCTATACAATTCAATGCATTTGATCATGAAGCTGTCATTTATCAACTTTGATTCCTTACTGATAGTTTAAAATAAAACACCAAGTGTATTTAAGAAATTTATTAACTTAAGCCACTAAGGCAGACGCCGTGCTCGACTCATATTTCCAGTTGGGAGGCAGCACACTCTTTGTCTTATAGTAACGAGCGAGCCTGTGAATTCTCGACTCGACCAGAATCAGCCTGAACTTGCTGTCCTTGTCCTTCCTGTTGCGTTCCAAGTGCTTCCTCATGGCGACAGCTTTCTTGATCAGGTAGTAGAGATCCTCGGGTAGATCGGGAGCGAGTCCCATAGCCTTCATAATACGGAGGATCTTCTTGCCTGTGACAAATCTGACTTGTGCCACTCCGTGGGAATCCCTGAGCATGACACCTGAAATTGTAAATGTTCTATTTAGTTTGTATGAGGATTGTGACGTGATAGGTAGGTAGTTTTAAAAAATGACATTTCTTGGTTTGGTAATGATAATTATTATTTGTCAGATATTTGAAAAATTTAAAATTAAAATTACAGATAAGGATAACATTTTCATCCTGTAGAGAAAATGCGTTAAAAGACGTTTAAGTTTACAAATGTCTAACAATAACAATTACATACAATATTGGGGTTTTTTTTAAAACTGGTAAAATATGGTTAATAATAAATAACACCTCTATCTAATCTTTTAAATTATGAGATAAACATAATGTCTTATTATATTACATTTTACAATGACTAAAGACACACTATACAGTATACAGTAACTATTATTTGCTTACACTAGTAAATGCTTCTAATAATAATCATAAAAGTAATAAACATTATTGCCAAAAAAAACGTAAATGTAAAGGTAATGAAAAATTATCATTAGTAGATACAGAAGTGATATTTAAAAGATTCTTGTAATTTTCAGGTTTTAGAAGCTTGTTATAAGCCACTTTGAAACATGACTACATTCTCAAAAATCCTAGTAGGTATCATATTTAAATCAAATAATCATAATATTGTGATGCTTATTACATCCTTATTGTATCTAGGATTTAAGAATTACATAGTTTGAGAATATAGAAAGCTTATCAACAGACAAAATATTAATAAATAATTTAGCTGATGTTTTTACTTGTAAAATTGGTGAAAGTTAATTTTAGGTGGTGATATAGAATAAATATAAGTAATCTTTATCACTAGGTATTTTGCTAAATAAACGACAACACATGATTTTATAAATTTTGTCACCATTAGAATCACCACATCGTTTAATTTTCAAAGAAAATTTGTGTCGTTCGTTTATAGGAAATCGAAATATCAAACTAAGCGTGGAAAATATAATACTTACAAATTAATTAAATCATAAATTATTATAATACCTAGTTCAACTATATATAATATATACAGGAGGATTGACGAAATCTACTCACCAATTTGTGAGGGAGTAAGACCCTTCTTGCCGAACTTAAAAATGTGTTCCTTAACATCATCAGCGGTAGATTTTAACCAAGTTGGTACACTTCTGCGGTAAGGCAGTGCTGATTGGGAGATACCCTTGCTGAAACACAAAAAATACACTCGTAAGGCATGCCATGTGTGCCAACATAGGTTATGTTTTCACCAAGTTTATTAAACCACTTGAAAAACTGAAACTTTGCTTTGCATGGTAGACTTATCATTTGACACGGTTTAAAAATCAAATAAAATTACCCAGGTGCGTGCATACGACCCATGGTTGCGGCTTTTTAAAAAATCGCCGATCTGACAACGACAACAAGGGGAATCAAAAAGATGGTTTCTTCTGCTCCCGGAAATGAACAAAACTGTTTTGTCTATGGCGTAGTGCTGTCGAATAGATTATTCCGGATTTTTGTTTATTTTACAGATTATTAAGTTTTACCTAATTATAATATATTAAAAACTATTTCTTTTCAATAATTAAGTAAGCATTATTAATTCTTTCTAGCCAATAGAAACGAAGTATGTTCTTAAGAAAATTTATACTGTAATAAATAAGCCTTAAATAATTAAACATTCAATATATATAACGAGCGCAGTTTCAACGTAATAGATTTTGATTTAGGGTGTCTTCCGATATGCACTGCGACCACTGTAAGGTGTGACGTCAATTCAGTATACTGTGAAGCCGTTCCTTTATAGCCAGTTATACTGGTTACGATTTAAAACGGAACGCAATCCAGTATACTGTCACCCGCATTTTTTGACGCAGCATTCAAATGAGTGTATTAAAGTTTTCTAGAACATAAAAATAAACTGTTTTGGAGTACTGTCCAATTAAAAATATTTTAATCAATATTAATTGTAAATTGAATTTATAATATAATAAAAGTAAGTACTTTTTCATAAAAAAGAACTTTCAGCTCGTATTGAACATTTTCAACACAGTCTAATAAAATTAATTTTTGCAATTCTTCCATTGTTTTATTAATTTATTAATCCAAACTAATTACAGAACTTTAAAATTTTCTGATTATACTGTAGCTTTGTTTATAAGACGTTAGGCACTCGAGTGGTTAGACTGATCATATTACTTGCTCTGTGGACTGATCACGTGATCAAAGTACTGCGAGTACCTTACCTCGAAAACGCCAGTGCTCACAGTAGAATATGGCGGCGATTAATGACGTCATAAATTTCCCTAGGGTACTGCGGCAGTATACTGGCAGTCCATAACGGAACGAATTTTTCTACAGTGATAGCACTGTGCAGTGGTTGCAGTGCATATCGGAAGACACCCTTAGCAAGTCAGTGATTTTTTTTAATACGTTAAAAGGTTGATATGACCATAAAGAACATCGATATTGATATCAGGGCAAGACGACTTTATACATCACTAATCTAAACATTGTCAAACGTACAAAGACACTTGCCGAAAAAAAAGCGCGGGAATCTTCGAACGAGCCGGGTGTAATTTTTGAAATTTAATTTGAAAAAAATTTAAATTAATGTTCAATTGAGTTTGGCTTTGTATATATCTTTTGTTTCTTATATATAAACTTGTAAATTAGTGTAGTTAGTAGTTTTTTTATTGGTAAGTCTATTTTATTCTGATTTATAGTACCGGTAAAACCTGCTAGCTTTGCCAACGGTTGCAGACTTTGCCATAGCCAACTTCTGAGGGAAAAAGTGTAGTCACATCTTAATATCAGTTTTTTGTCATGTATGCATGCCTTTATAGTAAAATTTATGAGTTAAATGGCAAAACCGAATGAGATGTGGCAGCCCAGCTTGTTTTTGAGATGTAATTTTCGGCGGTTACTTTTTTCGAATTTTGGCGGTATGAAACTTAGTGCTCCGGAACTTTTACAAAAACAAACGGGAAAAGCATTGCCTACGTAAGTATTTTTTTGATATTATGTTAACATAATGTTCTTTAGCTAAATAAAAGCTGATTTACTGTGCTACAAGCTACCTTTACTTCGCAATTGGTATTGGTAAATTCAACAACCCCAATCACAACGTCTGTGATGGTGACTTTGCCATGTTTTGTTGGAGGTTAGGGCTGCCACAAAATTTCTGATGAATATTTTATCAAGTTTAAAATAACAACAATTTTTATATTCAATCAAGATCATATAAATAAGAATTTGTCATTGTTTAAATCTTTTAGGAATGTCGTGTAATGTGTGATATTAAAAAAAAAGTTAGTTAGTTTAATGAATACTATTTTTTTTTTGTTTTATTATGTAAAACAATTCAAAGTTAAGAAACTAACTAGAAGTAATTGATTATGTTTTTTTTTACTTTTACTAAATTGTTCCTACTACGAAAACATTTTTATTTGACAACCCTAACCCTAACTTCTTCTTATATAGGAAATATTTTGGAAAGGTTGGTGAATTTGCCACCTTCTTAGAGAGTTAAATTACCAGTGCTAAATAATATAAAGTTTTTACTTTATTTTACGGGATATAGGAAGAGTGCAAATATATTACTTTTTAACCTCATAAACTCCAAAAATATCATTTTTTCTTTCATATGGCAAATTTACCAGAAGTGACAGCTAACTTTGCCATAATTGTTTTTATGCTTAAAATATTATAATTTACAAAAATGAAATAGATATTTAGTAATAATGTAAATTTTCATGAAATTTACTACGTCTAGGTGCAGGTTACTCATTACGTTTTCATACAATTATATTTTTTTAAAGCGAATCAAACTTTTTAACACATGAAAAAGTGGCAAAGTAAGCAGGTTTCACGGTATGTAAAAAAATTTTTGCACTTAAATTTTGGCGGGCTGATCGATGAACGATCCTCCCGACCCTATAGCTTCAGGACCAAGTTTCCAACTTGGTCCTGAAGTAGCTAGTTACATTACGGTTCCAAGTATAGAATGTGAAAACGATTTTGCATTAAAAAATTGTTGGGTGGAAAGCACTCCTAAAAAACGCAGGCTAAGGAAACAGGACAGTGATAGCACTGAGCCTAATAAAAAGTCCAATTCTGATGTTACTTTTGATGAGTCCTATAAGAATGATAATAATAATATGAATGAACAATCGGCTTTACCAAATTTACGTTCAGAATACCTATCTACTGACTCCTTCCCTTATATTGTTCATGTTCAGCGTACAGAGTCAACACCTGGCGATGGAACAACATTGCATCCCATTACTTTTGGTCGATTTTTAAAAAATAACAATATTAAAAATATAGTATCTGGTAGTGTTAAAAAAATAGGGAGAAATCGTTGTATTGTAGCATTTTCAACGCCAAAGGATGCTAATGATTTTATTAAAAATAAAAATTTAGAATTAAATAAGCTAAGTGCAAAAATACCAACATTTAACATAAGTCGCATTGGTATTGTTAAAGGAATACCTTCTGAATGGTCCCAAGAGGAAATAATAGAAAATATTTCAACTCCAGCTGGCTGTGGAAAAATTATAAAAGTTAGAAGGATCAATTATAAGGTTATTATTGATGGTTCCATATCTTGGAGACCAACACAATCTGTTGTTCTTACATTTGACGGTCAAGTTCTTCCTGAACGTGTGTATGCCTGTTATAACTCTCTGCCAGTTAATCTTTACATTTTCCCTACCATCCAATGTTTTCAATGCTGTAGATATGGTCATACTAAAAATATATGTCGTTCCAAACCCAGATGTTATAAGTGTGGTCAAGATCATTCTGGCGACACTTGTACAGTCGAAGAAGATTGTGCATCATGTTTGTTATGTTCAGGCTTCCATTTCGCAACTAATAAAATCTGTCCAGAATTTAAACGCCAAAAGGATATTAAAATAAGTATGTCTGAAAAAAATATATCTGGTAAAAATGTACTTTAAGGGCCGTTGAGGGGGGGGGGGGTAAAGGGGGGGAGGAGGTGAGGAGGGGGGAGAGGAACCCCCTCTGTGAAGGGGGAGGTGCGGAACCCCCCCCCCCCCTTTTCGAGAAAAATGCAAAACAATTTTTGAGGTTATGTTACGAAATGTAATAGGAAAAAGGGGGTAATGGAGAGGAAATTTGGCAGGGAGGGTTGGAAAAAGGAGGGGGGATAAGAATACAACATAAAATACAGTTATTTTTGACATTTTTTTTAATAGTTTCTTGAGTTACTCAATGTAACCTAAATCGACTCAAGTTGGGGTGCTCTGATTCAGATCTGCTACTCAAAGTGACCTAATTTGACTCAAGTCAGGGTGCTCCGATTCAGATCTGCTACTCAAAGCGGGCTAACCCAATTGGTGTGCTCGATCTCAAATCGACTTTCGATTTTTTCTTTTATGGTAAAAAAAAATATTTAGAATTAACTGAATGTACTCACAATATTATCGAATTCCCTGAACTAAAAAAATTCCTGATTTTACTGATAAGAGATCCCAGAGATTGTTTATTATGGTACCATTCTTGGGCTACATAAAAATGGATTTATATTTACACTAGAGGTCCGCCCCGGCTTCGCCCGTGGTACATATTTCGCAATAAAAGGTAGCCTATGTCCTTTCTCGGGTATCAAAATATCTCCATACCAAATTTCATGCAAATTGTTTCAGTAGTTAAGGTGTGATTGAGTAACAGACAGACAGACAGAGTTACTTTCGCATTTATAATATTAGTATGGATTGCAAATACAAATTTGAAAAAAATCGATTTTTCAGAAATCGATTTTTATATTGTGTCAGACTCTGCCTTAGCTCCGGCGCTACGGGAAGTGCAGCCCTTCCGCCCTTGCGTGACAAAGCACGGTCGCCCGTACTCCGCTTCGCAGCTTCGGCTTGTTGGTCGCCTTCAGCGACCAGCCTCAGCCGCTCCGCTCCGCACCGCTCCCGAGCTTTGTCACGGCGGGCGAGGGCTGCTCTCCCTCCGCGCCTCCGGCTTTTTACATACACTCTAGGGGTAGGGCAGACAAGACCACATGGAATTCGGGGTTGACAGCTTCGGTTCTGTGGCAAGTCTTATGATAATGCAATGCTTATTTTAGCGTAACGTTTTTTAGCTAGATTCGGACTTTCACAGCTTAATATTGAATACATAATATTCCATCATTGAAAAAAATTACATTTTACAAGAATTGTACTTGCAAAAACGAAACGCAACAAAAAAAACAAATGTCAAGATGGTTGCTCGAAATTGTATGAAAAATTATGAAACTTTGATAATTAATTTCTAAAAAACTATAAATCTCCGCCGGTTTAGATTTTACGGGTCAGTTACTTAGGCATAGACCTTTCTCCAAAAAAATTTTGGTTGCCCAACTCAATGGCCCTTAAGGTACATTTTAGCCAAATTGCCTCCTAAGACTAATAAGGGTTTTGATAAAAATGCTCATAATGCTATTATTAGGGAAGCTCAGATTCCTACGCCTGATAATGGCTGCGGTTATCAAGTAGCCCCTAATGAATCTGAAACTTCCCAGATAATGGATATAATTACTTTACTTATCAACACTCTATTGAAAAATAACACCCTGAAACCGTCCAACGTTGCCACTTTACATAAAGTAATTGATAGTTTATTTAGTAATCATGGATTCCAAAATAATACAGTGGAACTGCAGAAGCGTGATACCTAAAAAGTCATATCTAATTCACATAAGCACAATCCTTTTTTATTGCTCTAAATGAGATTTGGCCGTATATATTATATTACTCTATGGACTTGGTTATAACCAAATCTCTTCTTTCGAATTCCAGGATATTATGCAATGTACTCTGTGATATTATGATTTATCAGTGTTAGCAACCTGAAGTGAGCTGATTATCGTACCAGGGGCGTAAAATTATCGTACATTAGGCGTTTTTGGTTCGAAATTATCGTACTTTTTAGAATAAAGTCAATTATAAATAAATAAATCATATAAATTGTAATATTGATAAGTATGCAAGTTCTCTATAGTTAATCTTTGTTTAACTACCGCTGTCAAATCAACGGGACACTGAAACCCAAACGTTTTACGTGCCATAATATTCATTATATTCTTTCGTGGTACAGACTACAGACCTGAACCGATTCCATTTCCACTTTATGTTCAATAAACGCGCCAAGTTTAAAATTCAATCTGACAAAATTTCACTGTTCCCATGAAAGTTCGATATGAAACACGTCAAAATTTCATATTTGTATGGGTGAAATAATATAAATTCTCGAATTTTGCCTGATAGAAATTATCGTAAAATCAGCGTACGATAATAACATGCTATCGTACATCGTACGTAGGCACCAAATTATCGTGTTTGTACGATAATTATCGTACGGTTGGGAACGCTGTGATTTATGTTTGTATTCGTGATGACAATTTAAACGTCTAATATTACCAGCGCACAATAATAAATATGTAAATAGTGTTGGCATTAGTTTTAAAAATATTTCAATCATTTCAATTTATATATCCACGGAAATGATAGGGCTGATAGCTTGGCCAAGGATGCAGTGCAGTGTAGAGATATGTAATATGTATCCATACATTAACTACTCTCATGATCTCTTAACATTACCGAAACGATTTCTCTTTGAAGCGTGGAATATGGGCTACGGTGGACAGATACAGCATAAGGGAAGGAATTACTATAGAATTCAACCGGTAATCCCCATAAAACCTTGGTTTGTTGGTGTTGAAGCAAATAAATTAGTTATATCTACAATAAGTCGCATGAGAATAGGACATATGTGTATTCCTAGTCATTTAGCCAGAAATCAGAATAGGCGTATTATATAGTGAAGTTTGCGAGTGTGGAGAGGATGAGGGAAATATAGACAACATATTTTTCTCTTGCTCTTTATACGATCATTCTTCCTTTTATAATTCATTAATTTCTTCAAATGTTCCTCTTCCTACTCGTATGTCATATTGGTACGGGAGCTATTAACGTTAAAAAAAAAGTCATTTTAGTATAGTTGGTTTTTTGATATACTGTTCCTCTTGCTATTTCGGTTAGAGTCCGGGCTGTCTGGCTGGTCGCAGTGGTTGCGTTTTTTAGTGCGCATCTTATCTGCACAGGATAATTTCCTTAATTTAAAGTCATTTTTTAACGCGTAATTTTTAATATTTTACCTTTAGATAGATCCATTAGACATAATTTTTTTATTGCAAGACGTTTTTTTCGTTGTTAAATAGGTGCCAGACGCAATTTTTTATTTCGTTTTTATAAAAAATTCAAATTATTTTAGAATGTCTGTAAATTTCATATTATGTTCTTCAAACATAATATAATCTAAAATTAATTAGCCAGACGCTAATTCGATTGTTAAGTATTAAATAATGTGTATAAATAAAAAAAAGTAATGAAGCATGCAGCTCATCAGCTAGTGTATTTTAACTATGCGACAGGAAATAATTGCAAGAATACAATATT
>CAJQZN010021327.1:639-16232 GCA_907164685.1 Colias eurytheme
TGCAGGTGCTTTAATAGGTCAGGAAGTTGTAACAGGTGCTTTAACAGGTCAGGGAGCTTTTACAGGTGCTTTAACAGGTCAGGAAGCTGTTACAGGTGCTTTAACAGGTCAGGAATCTGTTACAGGTGCTTTAGCAGGTCAGGAAGCTGTAACAGGTGCTTTAACAGGTCAGGAAGTTGTAACAGATGCTTTAACAGGTCAGGGAGCTTTTACAGGTGCTTTAACAGGTCAGTGAGCTTTTACAGGTGCTTAAAGAGGTCAGGGAGCTTTTACAGTTGCTTTAACAGGTCAGGAAGTTGTAACAGGTGCTTTCACAGGTCAGGGAGATTTTACATGTGCTTTAACAGGTAACGGAGCTTTTACAGGTGCTTGAACAGGTCAGGGAGCTTTTACAGATGCTTTAACAGGTCAGGAAGCTGAAACAGGTGTTTTATCAGGTTAGGAAGATGTAACAGGTGCTTCAACATGTCAGGGAGCTTTTACAGGTGCTTTAACAGGCCAGGGAGCTTTTACAGATGCTTTAACAGGTCAGGAAGTTGTTACAGGTGCTTTAACAGGTCAGGAAGTTGTAACAGGTGCTTTAATAGGTCAGGGAGCTTTTACATGTGCTTTAACAGGTAACGGAGCTTTTACAGGTCAGGGAGCTTTTACAGGTGCTTTAACAGGTCAGAAAGCTTTAACAGGTGCTTTAACAGGTGCTTTAACAGGTCAGGAAGTTGTAACAGGTGCTTTAACAGGTCAGGGAGATTTTACATGTGCTTTAACAGGTAACGGAGCTTTTACAGGTGCTTGAACAGGTCAGGGAGCTTTTACAGATGCTTTTACAGGTCAGGAAGCTGAAACAGGTGTTTTATCAGGTTAGGAATCTGTTACAGGTGCTTTAACAGGTCAGGAAGCTGTGACAGGTGCTTAAACAGGTCAGGAAGCTGAAACAGGTGTTTTATCAGGTTAGGAAGATGTAACAGGTGCTTTAACATGTCAGGGAGCTTTTACAGGTGCTTTAACAGGTCAGGGAGCTTTTACAGGTGCTTAAACAGGTCAGGAATCTGTTACAGGTGCTTTAGCAGGTCAGGAAGCTGTAACAGGTGCTTTAACAGGTCAGGAAGTTGTAACAGATGCTTTAACAGGTCAGGGAGCTTTTACAGGTGCTTTAACAGGTCAGTGAGCTTTTACAGGTGCTTAAAGAGGTCAGGGAGCTTTTACAGGTGATTTAACAGGTCAGGGAGCTTTTACAGGTGATTTAAGAGGTCAGGAAGCTGAAACAGGTGTTTTATCAGGTTAGGGACCTATAACAGATGCTTTAACAGGTCAGGGAGCTTTTACAGGTTCTTTAACAGGTCAGGAATCTGTTACAGGTGCTTTAACAGGTCAGGAAGCTGTTACAGGTGCTTTAACAGGTCAAGAAGCTGTAACAGGTGCTTTAACAGGTCAGGGAGCTTTTACATGTGCTTTAACAGGTCAGGGAGCTTTACCAGGTGCTTTAACAGGTCAGGGATCTTTTACAGGTGCTTTAACAGGTCAGGAAGCTGTTACAGGTGCTTTAACAGGTCAGGAATCTGTTACAGGTGCTTTAACAGGTCAGGAATCTGTTACAGGTGCTTTAGCAGGTCAGGAAGCTGTAACAGGTGCTTTAACAGGTCAGGAATCTGTTACAGGTGCTTTAACAGGTCAGGAATCTGTTACAGGTGCTTTAACAGGTCAGGAAGCTGAAACAGGTGTTTTATCAGGTTAGGAAGATGTAACAGGTGCTTTAACATGTCAGGGAGCTTTTACAGGTGCTTAACAGGTCAGGGAGCTTTTACAGGTGCTTAAACAGGTCAGGAATCTGTTACAGGTGCTTTAACAGGTCAGGAAGCTGTTACAGGTGCTTTAACAGGTCAGGAAGTTGTAACAGGTGCTTTCACAGGTCAGGGAGCTTTTACATGTGCTTTAACAGGTAACGGAGCTTTTACAGGTGCTTTAACAGGTCAGGAATCTGTTACAGGTGCTTTAACAGGTCAGGAATCTGTTACAGGTGCTTTAACAGGTCAGGAAGCTGAAACAGGTGTTTTATCAGGTTAGGAAGATGTAACAGGTGCTTTAACATGTCAGGGAGCTTTTACAGGTGCTTAAACAGGTCAGGCAGCTGTTGCAGGTGCTTTAATAGGTCAGCGAGCTTTTACAGGTGCTTTAATAGGTCAGGGAGATTTTACAGGTGCTTTAACAGGTCAGGGAGCTTTTACAGGTGCTTTAACAGGTCAGGAAGCTTCTACAGGTGCTTTAAAAGGTCAGAAAGTTCTAACAGGTATTTTAACAGGTCAGGGAGCTTTTACAGGTGCTTTAACAGGTCAGGAAGCTGTAACAGGTGCTTAAACAGGTCAGGAAGCTTCTACAGCTGCTTTAACAGGTCAGAAAGTTGTAACAGGTACTTTAACAGGTCAGGGAGCTTTTACAGGTGCTTTAACAGGTCAGGGAGCTTTTACAGGTGCTTTAACAGGTCAGGAAGCTGTTACAGGTGCTTTAACAGGTCAGGGAGCTTTTACAGGTGCTTTAACAGGTAACGGAGCTTAAAAGAAAAACTCGCATTGTTCCCGTTCCCGTGGAATTTCCGGGATAAAACCTATCCTATATTACTCGTGGATAATGTAGCTTTCGAATGGTGAAAGAATTTTTAAAATCGGTCCAGTAGTTTATGAGCCTATTCATTACAATCAAACAAACAAACAAAGTTTTCCTCTTTATGATATTAGTGTAGATAAGCTTCTTGATCACCACACACCTGGTTAGTATCCAACACGTGCAGCAGCAGGTGAGCAGCTAACGCAGTACCGCTGCGGCCGGCTGCGCGTGCGCACGCCACCACGAGCGGCGGGTTGCGTGACGTCACCGCTTGCTTGTCAGCTGTGGCTTCTGCTTCGCTGGCTAGACGCAGCCCGTTGAGTTCGGAGAGAAACTCTGTAAAGCACGTTTGTAAAAAAAATATATATTTGTGAATTGTATTGTTTCACTTATCTGAATTTAATACATTAAAATGATTATATGTCAAATCTATATATTTTTTTTGGTTTGGCATGATTTAATAAAATTACATGTACTACAAATTGACAAATAACAAGTAAGGAATAACATTAACATTATAATAATGTTAGATATGATAATAATATCTAATAAATTTTTTTTCTATTTTCAAGCTGCTGTTTATTCACTAAACAACACAAACGTTTTCCTTTTAAATTTATTTACACACAAAGCAACCCCACAAACATAAACAACCACTTTACTCACCAAGAAACCCGCTTACATCCTCCATAGGCGCGGCCACATGAAACCTAGTATAGTGCACGTGCCACAAGTGCCGAGCTCTACCACCGCGTCGTACTCGCACGCGCACCGAACCGCCCCACGGGGCGCGAGACCACGCACCGCACCATACTTGGAACTGTACATAATAGATAGGTATGTGTATATACGTACTAATGACAAAGTAAGCATGGATCCGGCTCGAAGGACCATATTATACAGGGTTTCTCGTTTTATTTTTAAAAATTTGTTATGGCTATTTTACTCATTAGATTAAGTACTATCGATATCAGTTTAAAGTTTTTTGATATCTGCAATAGTTACGGAATAATCGCTTGTGCACACTTAACGATTACACCCTGTATACGTACTAATAACATAGTAAGCATGGATCCGGCTCGAATGACCAAATTATATAGATTTATGCTTAATAGAATATAACTACCTAGCTGCGCTTCACGGTTTCATCCACTTGGCTCCGCTCTTGTTAGTCTTAGCGTAAGTACATATAGCCTTCCTAAATAAATAGGCTATCTAACACCGAAATAATTTTTCAAATCGGACCAGTTGCTCCTGAGATTAGCGCGTTCAAACAAGCAAACAAACTGACAAGTAGTTGATATATAGAGGCTATAATACTGTTAACACAGTAAACTAACCAATTTGCGAACGCTAGACTAGTGGCAATCAAATCAATCATTACAAAACTGTATGCAATGTGTGTTGAATAGGCGTAGTTGAATATAAAACATAGAAGGCATGGATCCGGTTTGAAGGATCATTTTAAGATGTTTGTTGTACACAAAAACTAACATACGTGATACGATAAATAGTCAAGTATATCCACAAGGAATATTTTGAGACATGGATCCGGATGAATTAACATGAAACGAAGTAAAGTCAAGTATAATAATTATTATCAAAACTACGCGGGAGATGTGTTCAACGTCAAGGTATATTTACCATTAAAATATGGAACCACGTTGGAAAAACCACCTTTACATGTTTTATCTTAGAATAAATGTGCAGGATCCGGCTCGAAGGACCATCTTAATTTTTTTGCTAATTGCGTCAGAACTGCACCCGAGATGTGTTAAAAATAGTTCACTATACTTACCATTGAGATGCGGAGCCAGCTCTACCAACCACATTTATATGTTTTATCGAATATATTCGATAAATGTATGTTTATATAAAGATCCGGCTCGAAGGACCACATCAACTTACAACTACCCTCCGTTAAAAATCTCGCATTTTTCGATTCTTAAGTCTCACCTCTCCATAATCCTTAGAATGATGATCAGGCGGTAAATACTTCGGAGGTTCAGGGTCGACTAGCGCCATGAGCCGAGCACCAACTTGCCACACGCACTCCCAGAGCAGCGCCGCTTGTTGGACTCCACCCGATTGTGCTACCACGTAGAAGCGTTGCGAGTTGCCGACTGTCATCTGGAATTATTGGGTCAGTTTTTGTTTAGAATGTTTTAGGAGATTACGTTTACGTTATTAGACTTGATAGTATTTAGATCGAAATTAAAGTTATAGATAAGATATAAACAGAATCTTGCACTAAAGCCAGAAATATTATAACAACGTATTTTTTTTTGTTTTAATTGTACCTCATTATACTACAACATAATTTAAAATTTTCGTCTGTTTCTTTTAGTATTTTTGCTGCCTGAGGTATTTAAATAACAATACTGAAGATTATTATAAATCTACTTCACTGGTTCATAGACAAGCTCACATTTTATTCTTGAAATGTTTCAAGATTTCATCGCAAATTGCTATTTAAATCAACAAAAACAAACAATACAAAAATGTTAACCACTTCCACAAGGACACACATCAAGCCACAACTTAAAGAATAATTTCCAACCAACATCATCATCATCGGCCCTTTACCTTGCTGGGACACATACAATTAAAACATAAAATTCCAAACTACCTTACCGTAACATGCGACGCATTGATATACCCATGCGGGTTCTCCGGTGTGGGGTGCAAGCGGACCCTATTGTCCTCGTACGGGAGGGAGTCCCCACAGTTGTAGGACGCGTACTGCGGTAAGAGGGCCGTACGGTACTCCCCCTCTACTTCCCTCCCTTTGGGGATTTGCTCGAACGCGAACGATAGCTGCTCGTCAGACATCTTGCGTTCGAGTAATTGGCACTGGGAATTGTGCGAAATTAATTATTATAGTTTAGGTTGTGGTAAATAGACGAAACAGTCTGATGTTTCAGTTTTAAGTTTGTTTCATGAATTGTCAATTTATCTCACACTAGCTGTGCTCCACGGTTTTACCCGCAGTGCTCCGCTCCTATTGGTCTTAGCGTAATGATATTTAGCCTTCGCTAAATGGGCTATCTAACACCGAAAGAATTTTTTAAATCGGATAAGTAGTTCCTGAGATTAGCGCGTCTAAACAAACAAACTATTAAATATATTAAAAAAATGAAACAATTTTTGAACAAAGAACAAAACACAATTTGTATAGATGAATCAGAAGCAATAAAAAGCGAATTCACGATAATGACACAAACAATTTCTTGATAAGTATAATTAACATATCAATTTCTATTTCATTGTAACACGATATCATTGACATTAAATAATCGCATTTATAATTATTCACAAATGCTTTTTTTGTGTTTTTGTAAAAATACAGCTTGTTAATCGGTTTCTAAATGGAGTGATAAAATAATATTACATTAATAATGCAATAACTCACCAATGTTTCTTTGGTAATGCTCGGTGGTAGCGGTTGGAACTTGGGCAGGCCGGTCGACCAGCGATGCTTGTTCGCTGGCTGACTTGCCTTAGCCCGATCCCTGCCTAAAGTTGCACTTTTAACCTCCTTATTCCCCCTCCCCATAAACACCCCCCACCGGCGTCGCTTCTTCTCCTTATTGCTACTTTTACTCGCTTCCAACTCAACGCTAGTGCTGTACGTCGAATTCATTATCGAACTCGACAAAGCACTGTCCGTTGTCGTGTGCGACGTATCCTGAACTCTTATATCAGGTATACTTATCGATGTCACGTTATCCACCGATTTGCTAATCGTGTTATTGTTCGATATTTTATGCGTCGACAGGCTCTGATACGGCGTTTCGTCGTAGTCCTTTTCGTCCTTGATGGAGAGCTTGTCGATGGATAGAGCGGGGTCGAATTCTTTGTTTATGGTTCGATTCGATATGTTCAAGTCTTTTGGCACGCTCGACTCTCTGACTCCTTTAATGATTTGTGCGTTCACGTAGTGACTGTCGTTATCTATTTTTACTGGATAGCTTGGCACGTTCGGGTTTCCGTAATTGTTTATCGTGGGATGGCTGCTGTTTCGTTCGTTCAGCCGCGCAATTTCATCTGTCGTTGTTAAGCTTTGTGCTCTCTCCCTTATCTTCTGTTCGCTCTGCCACGGCAGAGGAACGTTTTCATATATCGGCTCTTGCGTTTCGTTGTGCTTAATTTGCGGTAGCACCAAATGCCTCTGGTAGGATATCCTTCTCATCGGCATCGAGTACATAATATTCCCTCTTTCATCGTACACTTTTTGAATGTTATTGGAAATGTGGTGTGGATCGATTATTATGTGAGGATTCGGGTCTAATACTGAGGGAAGATTGTTATATGTGCCGTGGGTAGCTGGAAGGATGTTGGGTCGGCCGTAATTAAGGACGTGACCAGGATTCACGTAACCTAGATACTGTCTATTGAGGGCAGTGCGTGTGGAAACTAAATCTGGACTAGAACCGGACACGTGGGAGTTAATATAACCTCTGTGGTAGTTCAGAGCTTGACTAGCGACGGCTAAATCTGGGGTCGAGTTCGATGCAAGGCCGTTGGACGGGTAGGGAGGGGGAGGTTTGTAAACATTGACGTAATGTAACGCCGGGTCTGTTTGCACGTTAGGGTTCACCGCTATGGGGTAGTTTCCTACATACTTTAGCCCATACGCGTAATCATCAGAGGCAGACACCCCTTGGTTCACTGGTACGGTATGTCTTGTTACGTCAGGGTAGTGGATTCGGTGGATATCGGGATGGGAGCCATAGACTAGGGGCTGGGCATTCGTGTTTAGGAGTTGGGAATGTGCGTGATGGTTCTGATATCGCAGTTGCGCTTCAGCTCTTTGTTGTTGGTATTTTTGCTGAATGGCTGTTTCGTAATCTGGCGCGGGCCGGTATGAAGGTAACAGTGCTCTGAAATAAAATAATAATGATACAAACATACATACATACTACAATTACAACTATAAAAATATTTTATCTATTAAATATATTTCCTGATGAAAAGCAAGGAAATATTACACCATACCAAACAACATAGCATTCTCTTGTCTTTCTTGAATAATTTCAAATTACAATTTCAATTTTAAAAAAGATTAGTACAATTCTTATAAATTTTTAAATAAATAGTCTATCACGAGGCGGGATTCGAACCCGTTTTTATATTATTCTAATCGTTCGGTTATATTTAAAAAATTATATTTATAAATCATTAGAATTTGAAAATTTAATGCTATAAAACTAAAATTCGTGTAATTCTTACCGATTCCGGGGCTGCGGTCTATTTTCAGCCAGCTCCAAGCACGATGTTGAGTGCGCTCTGTGCGCCGCTGTGAGAGGCTCTAACCGGGAGGCGCTACCTGTATCCCTTACGTCTAGTTCTTCGCGACTCTCTGATAGACCGTGCTCCTGGAAGAACACATTTGATATCGTAAAGCTTATGGAATTGATTTGGAAAATGGAATAAGATATGTGGGTAGCAGGTAGCAGGATTGAATCCAGCATAAGGCACATGCTTGGTAAGTAACCTGCTAACGATTTAGTCGGTATCATTATTAGTTTTTAAAATGTACTTTCCGTAGACAAAAAAGATTATTTAATAATATGTCATTCGACAGTATTCCAAAAACTAGGTTAAAGGAAAATAAAAATGTATATAAAAAGATCTAAAATATTCTTCAAAACGAATAGTCAATAACTGTTTATAATGCGAGAGGTAGATTATAGAAAAAAAATATTCAATATTCTAAGTCTTAATACATAATAGCATAGACTAATGATAAAAACCAACTATTCGCAGCACATAGACCTAATTAGCGGCGTCATTGAACTTGACAGCCGAGTGCGCTTGCAAATTGCATTCAATTATCATATTTCCCCGATATAACAGTTCGAAGACGTTCTAATGCGTGTGCCTGCTAGATCTCGGAGATGACAATGGAAGTTTCGAGAAACTATTTATGCACAAATAACGACGAAGCCCGTAGGTATTGGAAGCAAAGCAGAGTATTGCATTGGGTGGGCCTTTAGTTTGTATAAATGGGTAAATTTTTAATGGTCTTGTTTGGGATGTGGTGGCGATGCATAGATGTCCTATAATATTTAAGTACATTATTATTCTGAAATATTTCTAAATAATCACCGTGCTCAAAATTAAATAGGACATGAAAATATGACCCGCAATGTTTATCTGAAGAATTAAACTTCAGTAATGACGTGAGAACTAACAAATAAATTATAACAATGGTAGATAAAGAAAATGGTACATTTATACTCACCAAAAATTACATAGCCGTTTTAGAGATATACCTTTATATACCTCCAGAATTATGAAAAGATCAACTAGGTACTATAATAATGAATACAAGAAATAAACCATTCTTCGTAGATCACAGTTGCAAATGGTTTTTGCAGTGAGCAATTAAACAAGCGACTTTCGCGATGACGCGTTGTTTGTAAACTTTTCTCGCGATATAAATAATGTCTCGTTAGGCGATGGAATGCGTTGGGTACGTTTTGATTGATTTATTTAGTTAATCTATACTAATATTATAAAGCTGAAGAGTTTGTTTGTTTGAACGCGCTAATCTCTGGAACTACTGGTCCGATTTGAAAAATTATTTTGGTGTTAGATAGCCCATTTATCGAGGAAGGCTATAGGCGGAGCAATGCGGGTGAAGCCGCGGGGAACAGCTAGTTGTTTATGCGCGTTATACTGCCCTGCTGATGATCTCCGAAGAGATAGAGAGATATTACAGGGTTAGTTTTGCGTTGCATATTATAGTAACCCATGTCTCCTGTACATTTGACAATTCTCCATAAGATTAGCCCTTGGCCCAAGTTCGTCCAGAACTATATTTTTTTATGGTATCTGTATAAACAAGTTTCTGGTTGAAGGACCAATAACCAGATTATATTGCTTGATTAAGTTTTGTTTCACAAGGAATATTGACTCATAACGATCAATTTATAGAGCATTTTGTAACTGCATGCATCAACAAATCAATCTATACCTACAATTCTTATAAGGATAACGGAATAAATCGATTTGTAATTCAATGTTTATTTTAACTGTAATTGATACGAACATCCTTTAAAACTGTATTAAACGATTCCTCATAGTGTATTCTATGTTTTTATTGTTAAATCTATACAAATATTATAAAGAGGAAAGGTTTGATTTTTTGTTTGTTTGTTTGTTTGTATGAATTGAATAGGCTCCGAAACTACTTGGCAGATTTGAAAAATTCTTTCACTGTTGGAAAGCTACATCATTTCTGAGTGACATAGGCTAGGTTTTATCCCGGAAATCCCACGGGAACGGGAACTATGCGGGTTTTTTTTGAAAACGCGGGCGAAGCCGCAGGCGGAAAGCTAGTAGTAAACTATATTGTGAACATGTGAAAATATCGCGTACTGTGAAAATTTCTAACGACGCGAGCGACGCACGCTCACCAGCGGCTGCTCGACTATATAATTATTTCGCATTGTTAGAATTTCCACTTTTTACCAATATACTTGTAATAAGGTGATAATGACTTGGTCATTTTACTATCAGAATATGTATTTACTTGTCCATATGTGTAGTCAGAAATTTTTGGACAGTTTTAACAGATTTTTTGTTTCCTTAACAGAAAAATGTTCTTTTTTATCGCTTAAGCAGACACACGAGCTGGCGGGTCACCTGTCACGTACTGATATGTTTCGAAGTCGTTAATAACTATGTGATAAATTGCAAAAAAAGCAATTAAAATTACATACGTATCAAATTGCTAAACCTCTCAAAGTCGGGTAAAATGTTACATAAAACCTTGTACAATAAGAGATTGAACAGATAACAAGTAGGAAGCATTGTAAGTGCATAGACCAACACTTTCCGCGAGATTGGTCGGCAAATGAGCCGTGTGAGATATAGCTAAGTGTGAGAGTGATTTATCATTTCACAGATCTAAGCATAAATAAGGACAGACAACGTAAAGCGTTTTTTTTCATACTATGTAGTTGAATTATCTTTTTGTATATGTACTGTTTAACGTGTGTTGTGATGTTTAACAGTTTATAAATGTGTGGTGGTTAACGGAATAGGAAACTAACAGGACGATTTCGATTTAAAATTGTATATGACCGATTCACTTTATTGCGTTGTTTCAGGGATATTATAGCGAGAAAAATTAAATTGATTCAGGGAAAAAAATTGCAATGAGAGGGAAAAATCAGTAGCCGCTTGGATAGCGCAGCTCGCTAGGTCAGTGCAGCCCGCTTGGCCAATGCATCTCACTTGGTTCTCACACTGTGTTACGTCGAGCCGCTTTAATGATGGGGCCGCGGGTATTTGTTAGAATTCTTCCGCGACATTGCAGCTCACCTGAAACTTGGGTCGGTGCTCATCCCGCGGCGCGCTGAGTGCTGCCTGATGGCGCATGTAGAACGTGTGCTGATGCACGCACATGCGCCACACATACTTCCCGTCCTCGGGGGACGGCAGCGCGAACGCCGCCGACTCGCCCTGCTGCTGGCACTCGATGCTGAACGTGCGCTTGTGGTTTATCACGTTCGTTATGTCCATCCACCTGGTTGGGGTGGTAAAACACTCGCAAATGATCTCATTTTTTGTCACTTTTCTAGCAAGAAAGTACAATGACACTGTTCCTAGAGTACGAAAAATATTAAACGCGCTTATGTCGTAATAAAAAGATGTCATATTTAAAAACGCATTTACTTTATAGCAATCGATTCTAATCATAGCGGCTTTTGAAGCTGCAAACTACAGCTATAAATTTTATTATTTACTTATTTATTTATCAAAAAGAAAAATACATGTAACATAAAGTAATTCAACATTCTCATCGATATTAAAGTTGTAGTAAATAACAATTATTTCCTTAGTACCCTAAACTTACCGATAAAAATGTGGAGTGTCACTGGTATCAGTCAACACGCGTATACCAGTGAGGGATATCGCGATGGTAACCTCGCTCTGGTCGCGCTGGTCCTTCGCCGTGAACATCTCCTGCCCGTACCCTCGGAGCTGCTGGCATGTCGTGATGAAGCCTTCTTCCGCTTGTGCCTAGTTATGTATTGAGGACTAGGATTATTTCGCGAGCATTTGTCCAATATAGTGAAAGGATAATTTTTTAATCCATCAGTCCCCGGAATCACAGACACAATAGATAATCTATTGTGTCGCGCCCCGATCGGGGCGCTCGGTGGTCAATGGGTTAAAGAGAGTATTTTTCTTCGGTATTATTAAGGAGAAAATTATAAATTTATAATAAAAGGTTATAAATTTCTTCCAAAAAAATGATCTCCGTTCAAACAGGAAATGAAAATGAAAAAAAATCAAGAAGACAATGCCTTTTAGGATACTAAAAAAAATTAATAAAAAAAGACGGGTTGCACTCCGGGAGTGCCGGCAGAAGTGAAAACTTGATTAATTAACGTTGAGCATGTTTGATATTTTGGAATGGTATCCGTCTTACGCTTTTTCGATCAGGTCACGTGTCCTGACGCGAGTTTAAGATTTTATACCCATTACAGAAAAGTGCTCAACGCCGCTAAAGAAGTTTTCACTTCAAAAAAATTTGCGTTTGTTTCTATATTCCACAACACATTGATTCATAAAAAGTAATACTTCTAGGTTACTTTATTTCACATAGCAAATATTGTCATACATTTAATTATAACATATTGCGGCAATTACAAGTGATTTTAAGTTTACAAACATTGTGTCACTGATTACAGTTGTAGCTGATAAACCCGCCCTGCATTTCGCAAGCTATCGATGACTAATTGTGAGATAATGACCAATATTTAGATCAATGTGTTCCATGGATATACTTTTTGGAGTATCAACTTTTATCAAAACTTCTGGCAGGTGCTTGATAAGTTTAATAGCATAGTAGTTTTACATTATAACAAGCATAGTAGTTTTGACTGACTGAAACTGAAACTAATATGATTTAAAAGAGCAACTATGGAGTTTCTTGCCGGTTCTTCTCCGTAGATACTGCTTTCCGAATCGGTGGTAAATTTTAAAATATGTAATGACGTTTCAAAAGTGCTTCTATAAGAAGTCTAATTGAATAAAATATAAATGTTTGAGTTTTTTTGAGTTTTTGAGTTTTGAGCTTAGAGTGAAGTTAGGCGATGCATACTAGAAAACCTACAACTATTAAAACAAAAAAGAAATAGTGATGACTTTAAATTCAGATATTACGATATTATAAAATGGTTGATTAGATTTTAATCATAGTTAATAGTTAATACACACATATTTCATACACAAGTGTAATTTTTACATGAAGATTGTTCACATAATTTTATCTATTATATACCATACTATATATTTTCAAACTAATTAAGAAAGCATATTTTAGTTTTTTATTATCAGACTTAATTTAAATTCAATAGTATCATTCAACTTTCACTTTACAATTATCTTGTATAATTTTATGCTATCTTCAATTATTTTTAAAAATGTTTAGAATAAACACACATTTAAAATAGATTATTTTCTTTTTAATTAATTAAAGTAAGTATAATAATGATTGAAACAAACAGCAGTATCTTTAAGAAACCAAGCAATGGGGTTTATCTTCTAATAGCGAGATAGAAACAATACTAAGTAATTGAACATATTTTTTTCTATTCGAACATCAAATAGAAATATTATTCTTTTTGCTTTCCTTAAATTATATTTTTCACATAAAAAAAGTCTTTAAGTTTAAATGTTTTAGAAATTAAACATTCCAATTAGATTGTATAAAGAAACATGCAAAATCCAAAAGTTGCATTGATTTAAATTTATTAACATCTTTTCATTCATAATTTTGGAAAAGTATTCATTATTTCATTCCACATACACATCTGGCTTCATTCAAAAATAAACGAACCTTGACCTATTTTAGTTCATTCAATGTTAATGTTTATATGTGCCAACTAAAATATTTACCAAGCCTTACAATAATTTGTACTCATTTTAGAATGCAACCAGTTCTTGGATTAGAGCAGATCCTGACTCACTTTCACTATATATCTCGAAAAGGTCAAGGAAGCTCCTAGAATTTACGTTCTTACCTGTGACATGTTGTGAAGCGACATATGATGCTGTATCACTGCCGCAGTCAGCCATTCGAGCCTTCCATTCTCTGCTAAACTACTGCTATCAACTATCTGGCCCCCATCTAACATTTGCTTCGGAAAGGTCAACAAATTCTTCAAATATTCCACTGTATGCCTTTCCCGATCATGGTTCCCATACTCCGCCTGTCGGCTGTAGGAAGCTAACACAACAGCTTGCTGGAAGTCGCAAATTATCCGGCCTTCAACCAGATCATTTTTCAATTGCAAGAAATAGTGATATCTCGTCACCTCATCCGTTATTAAACTCGTGCCGGATATCACATAGTACATGACACGCAAGTAAAGTTGGTGAGCCGACGAATATTTCTCTAGCTGACGTTTCAACGGCCTGTCCAACTGCACCCATCGCGGCTGCTGACTGCGATTCACGTAGCGCAGCCCGAAGAACTCTGGCTGATTGATCGCCTGCCTCTGGCACACGTTGTCGAGGCATTCCTGGCCTGTGCTGTCCACCGACAACGTACAATCTGCTATTCCGCCGTCGAGTAATTCGACACTTATCACGAACAAACTCTTTGACGCAACATTGTACTGTCGCGTCTTCTTCAATTTCAACTTGAAAGGCATCTTCTAACGTTACCCGGGCCCAATTAGTAAAAACATCACGAAACTAGCGTTACGTTATACATTTATGGTAGAAGAATGTTGAAAAAGACGCATCCGTTATGCGCGCTACATTATATTTTATGGGTTTGATAACAGAATGAGTTATAAACGAGGTTTTAACACACAAAGTCGATATTCTGTTATATGTGGTTGATAACAATAAAAAATGCTAAATAAACACATCACAAAATAAAAAATTCACAATATTGCGGGGCACTGGTGAGTGCTGAGTGGTGACATGACAAATGACAGCTCTGTGAGTTGCCATGTTCATAAAAATAAAAATATTGCTTTTATGTTTTTGGTAGGTTTAGGTAGTCATATGCTCCGTCCATGGTAGTCATCAAGTAAAACATTCATAATATGAATTTATATATTACTAGCGGTCCGCCCCGGCTTCGCCCGTGGTACAATTTACGTTTTCTCTACATAAGAACCATCCTCGTACTTCAAGGAATATAATAAAAAAAGAATTATCGAAATCGGTTTAGCCGTTCTCAAGTTATGCGCTTACCAACACATTTTGGGATTCATTTTTATATTATATATTATATAATATTAAAACTATAGTTACAACGTTTTACTTATTTGTCTGCCTATTTTGAACCTATTGTATTGTATATCGGTCAGAGATGTAATGAGTTAAATGTTATTGTATATGACCTGTGTATATGACTAACGTTCCGCCCCAGCTTCATCCGTGCAAATATAGCTTGTTATATTATATTATAGAATATACTCAGGGATCACCAACATAACCAACAACGGTGAAAGAATTGTTGAAATCAGGCTAGTTGTTTCTAAGATTAGCGACTTCATACTTACACACTCGTTAGGGTTATTTTAATAGTTTAGATGTAAAGATCGTAGTGAGATCGTATTATAAAATCATATAGAGCATAGTTATTACTAGCTGCGCTCCGCGGTTTCACCCGCGTGGCTCCGTTTCTGTTGGTCTTAGCGTGAAGATTAATGCCTTCCTCGATAAATGGGCTGTCCAACACCGAAATAATTTTTCAAATCGGACCAATAGTTCTCGAGATTAGCGCGTTCAAACAAACAAACTCTTCAGCTTTATAGTATAAGTATAGATTTACGGTCTTACTAATAAAATGTTACCCATTCGCTTTGCAATGGATTAGTTCGATTCGAAAGTGCTACTAAATAGTAGTCTAATTGAATAAATGAATGTTTGATTTTGAGTTATTGCAATAACCTGTCTTGTTTTTATAAGGCTTATTACACTACCCGATATGAAGGGCCCTGCATCTAGGGTGG
>CAJQZN010021330.1:2021-13768 GCA_907164685.1 Colias eurytheme
TTATTAAAAAAAAATTATGAGGCGTGCACTTTTGGATTTTCCAAATTATTTATTTTATGATATGTAGCTCATTCTGTGACCAACAAATGTTAAAAATTTAAATCTTATCTTACTACTGCATAGAAAAATACTGCTTGGACTATGTCTTTGCTAAATTAGGTTTTGCAATCAAATTTTCAATATCAGGATACATTTCATGCCTCTTTTTATGTAAAAAAAGATGCAATATTTCAATGCATAACATTAGTCAGTTCATATTTAAATTTATAGGTACTCACAAGAGAAGCTAAAATCAAGAGGTACAAGGAAATGAAAGAATTAAAAGAGAAATTGAGCACTCTGTCCAAAGCTATGGATTCTCCAAATGTAGATGATCAGACTAAAAGAGAATATTTTACGACATTATTGTTGAATTACGTGAACCAAGCAATGGAGGAACTCAGCAGTATTGAGCAGGAGAAACCGATTTTGGAGTATATGGCTAAACATGCAGGAGGTAAGATCTTGTCAAATCCCACATATACACATTGAGTTACTATGTACTACGTACTAGAGAGGGCATCGCTACTACACTATTTGTAACACGAGTTAGAGCCAAGCGTCTCAAACATCACATATCTATGACTAACTACTAGCCGCCCCCCGCGCGCCCTGCACCACCGCGATTGTCGCACAGATTTTGTTCGTGGTGTCCTCTCTATACGTAGTAATAATACCTCAATGCATATACATGTTTTTCCCCGTTGGATATAATGCTACAATATAAGCTATGTTTTGCATTATATATATTATAGTTAAGAGAGTTAGGTATTATAACAATTGCTTGAGATAAACAATTCATATTCAAGTTCCAATCGGCTGTAAAATGAACTTTAAAAAGTATTGAGACTGAATCTTAATTTCGTAAAAATAATTTGGTACAAACAAAAGCAGTTTATAAACTCACTATTTAAATTTCTTAAGTATGAACTTATAGGTAACTAGCGGTCCGTCCCGGCTTCGCCCGTGGTACATGTTTACGTTTTCTCTACATAAGAACCATCCTCGTACTTCAAGGAATATAATAAAAAAAGAATTATCGAAATCGGTTCAGCCGTTCTCGAGTTATGCGCTTACCAACACATTTTGCGATTCATTTTTATATTATAGATATGTTCCTATCGTTGGCATAAAATAAAAATGTGTTTTTAATTTCTTACATCATGGCGTAATATCAAATTTTGTTCCAAACTATTATATTTTCTTAGTGTCATGTAATTTTTTGTTACTTAATTATTCTTTAACTAGCTTACCGCCCGCGGCTTCGCCCGCTTTGACTTAAACCTAATAAATTATATACTAAAACCTTCCTCTTAAATCACTCTATCTATTAAAAAGACGTGTGGCACTCGGGGACTGCCGCGGTAAAGCTATTGCATGCTATGCCTTCAAGCCACACCTTCGTGCTAGTCGGAGTGGGGAGCGTGAGGTTTTTCGTTACTAAATTTCTGGATTCGGTCCCCGCGCTCAAGGCCCGCGATAGAAGAAAAAATAAAATAGCTTAAAAATAATAGCTTATAAATTAAAAAAATAATAGCTTAATAGCAATAGCTTAAAAAAACCGCATCAAAATCCGTTGCGTAGTTTGAAAGATTTAAGCATACAAATGGACAGAGAAAGTGACTTTGTTTTATATATAGTGATTATTCACAGAATTAAAGCCAAACAAACGCGAGCGAGCACCAGCACTCAAGCCGATAATTATAACTCGAGATGCGATACAAAAGGCAGTGTATGGGGCGGGATACCCGTCTCTACATACATACACTGTAGAGGAGTTCTATGATAAACGAGTGCGGGAGGGCACGTGAGTATATTTATACTTGACGATCTAAATTGGTTATGCCATATCACAAGTACATGTGTAAAAATAGTATTAGTAATTTTTTTGAAGTGAAACTTCTTTATCGGGGTTGGACAAAAATTTAGTGTAACATTTTTGCGTTACGCCATACTCGTGACATTTTTAAGGTCATAAAGAAGTTTCACTTCTTTCGTGTGTACACGCATACCTATTTTTATGTAAATGTAAATTTTTTTTATTAAATTTTTTTAAGCTTTTTGTGTATAAATGTGTGTAAAATAATTGCAATGGCTTAACAAAATTTATTAAAAATACTATTATGATTGTTTATTATGATTTAATTCAAAAGTAGCTCAACTGATTGTAAAGAAATATAATATTAGTAGCAACCTATAGATTTTCTAGGTAATAAATGCTATTTTTACTCCTGTTAGATGTATGAAATGCAAGCAAAATGATGATCGACTACATATTTTCAATATTACGTTAGAAAAGACGTAAGACGCGGGTTCGAATCCCGCCTCCTGATGGAATATTTTCTATTCTTTTTATAATTTCTCATATTCATACATTAGTTAACCATTACATATGAAAAAAAATCATCACTATCGTATTTATTTAAATTTATATATGTATATATGTTTGTTTATCAGCCATCTGGTTTCCATAACACAAGCGAAAGCTTAGTATGGGATCAGATGGTGATCAGGGGTGGGTGTGAGTTTGATCAAGTACGAAACGTTACTATCGCGTCTGCGTCACAGCGAAATTTGTATGGGGAATCAAAGTCCCCCATACGTCCGCTAGGGGCGCTGTTCGATTTCCCATACTAATTCGGTTGTGACGCAGACGCGATAGTAACGTTTCGTACTCGATCAAACTAACACTAGGGGTACAGATTGTGCCGTGTGTGAAAATTGTCCTGAACTATTTATTAATTTAAATGTATATCCTTGTATTATATTGATTTCAGTTTCCCCGCTGCCTCAAACATCCCGCACACAAAGATACAGAGCTCAGAAGCCGATGTAGATGAGGCGGAGGAAGTTAAAAAGGTAACATTGTTCTCATTTTAGTATCTACTTTACTGTCAAAATGTGTTATTTTGAATCTATACTAATATTATAAAGCTGAAGAGTTTGCTTGTTTGTTTGAACGTGCTAATCTCAAGAACTACTGGTCCGATTTAAAAAATTCGGTGTTAGATAGCACATTTATCGAGGAAGGTTATAGGCTAAAAATCATCTCGCTAAGACCAACAGAAGCGGAACAATACGGGTTAAACCGCGTAGCACAGCTAGTACAATATAAAAGTTTAAATAATTTAGATATATTGATTTGTATGTTTTTTCGTTCCTCTTTGGTTATTAGTCGCCAAGATGACGATTATCTATATTGCTCATTCTTTTTCGTAGGTGTAAAGAAATACGAAATTAAAATTTACGTTTTTGTAGAACATGTACTTAATGAGATAGATATATATACATATATAGTATACATACATATGTATTGTATTCATATTTTACATATTCTATCTTCCTTTGTTACATAATATTTATATTAATTTAATCAGATATTGTTTAATATACAAGTATGTGAATATTTTATAGGAACAACTCGAAGAAGACGATGATCCCGAAGAGTTGGCAAGAAAACGCAACATGGATGAATATAAAGATGACCATCGCAGAGGTTGGGGAAACAGATACAACAGAAGTTAATTGGACCACAGACTGCATAGATTTTTCGAACCACAGATGATATACGACATTTAGACCTGTCAAACCATAGACAGTATAAGAGCTGTCAAATCACATACTAAATATTGCGTTGAAGATAAAACTTTTTTTAATCTGAAAAATGTATTTACTAGTCACGCCTTATACTCAATATATACGTTGAGTCGGTTATTTGTACGGTGGATAATTGTAATGTGTTGTAACAAATAAAATTATATACTGATTTATATGGCTGTTTAATTTGAATTTTATTCAGTTCACGCTTTTTATAATCCTAACTACATTTTAATACATAATTATAATAAAAGGACTTATGAAATAAGTTTAAGACTATAAAAATACTATAATATAGATGTCATAAAAGATTCGTGCACCCACTTAAAAACATTGGCAAAGTTGTGTTTTCCTATTCATGCGAATGTGAGTGACCGGCATAATTTATAGAGAATAATATTGAAATATACTATACATATACATTAACATTCAAAATATCTAAAATCTTATCATAAAAAAATGACGATATACATCTGAGAGAACTTTGCCGTGTTGCCAATTTCACATAACATGTTCACAGAAAAGCGATTTTATTTAGTGTAGATTTGTATAGTTTTATTATGCTGTGTGCATAGTATTTAGTACATCACTATTTAGATGCTTCGATTCAAAAATATTAATACGGATATATTCGAAGTTTGAAATGCCTATTCCAAAAAGGGAGGAAAAAGTTTTATCTAAAACCGCCCGAGCTACTCAATAAACGATTCGATTCAATTAAAAATCTAAGCAGCTACAAAAATAATTAAGTAATCTAGTGTTTGACAGCAGAGATTATAATTTATATTAATGCATACATAATAAAAATTATTAATATTACACATTAATTTTATTCAATGACCCTGTCAAACCTCTCGTTTCTACAATCTCAAGATCGATGTCTCTATCAAGCAATAGAAAACACACAAGAACAAATTGTCTTTGAAACGAGTAGAAAGTTTTCGCACGAGTTTAACGTTTATTAAAACTTATATTGCGAAATGTAGCATGCTTTCATATTATCACATCGCTTGTCACACCTGTCCAGTGTTACATTGGCACAATAAGAGCCATTACATAACCAGTGTGACCATAAAAAATTTAGATAATTACAAGGAGAAAATTACTAGGTATTATAAAATTAGAAGTTTTCTTTTTTTGTTTGTTTTGGAACTGCTGCTCTGATGTTGAATATTTTTAGAATCGGTTTTCCTTGAACGAAGTATGTAGTTTTAGAATCATGAGATATTCCAAAATTTTTAATGGGAATAAGGGAAACCGTAACATTAATTTACTTTTGAACTATTTTCTTGAGATCAAACCTCATATTTCCTCGCATATTTACGAATCCAATCGGTCAATCGGTTCATGTTCATCGGTTCCTCAAAGCCAGAAATCTACCACTATTAGTAAAGTCCACGATCACTATCATTGTTAGGTGTGACGCGGCAGGTGTAAGAGAATGATTGTCACTGATCGATCATCAAGGTTTGGCACTTTCACTGCCCGCGGCGAGCGAAATGGAAAGTGCAGTTTGATGAGGCCCGTCATTACTGTGCTTACGAGATGTGCGGTAATATCGTCATTTGACGTGTCATGGGACGCTTTGCAAAGTATCCCAAGGGTTAAGGGCCGTAATGACGTTTGTAGATTTATTTGAACATGGTAACGACGTTTTGCAGTTGAAATGGTTGGCAGAAGCCCATTATTTAAGTTAATATTTGTCTGTGGCTTGAGCAATTTGTGTTGCTTTTACATTCATACCAATACATTTAACTCTATCTATTTGTAAGTTTAGCAGACAAGTCATAAGCTTAAGCTTATGACTTGTCTGCTAAACTGATTTTTTTCCTTAGATCATGGACGAATAATTTATAAAAATCTACCCTCAAAAATGCGAAATATGAAATATACATTTATATGAGAACGATTTATGTGGTATTTACATATTTAATTGAAATGTAACTGCTCTGATTAAGCTAATAAAGCTCTGATTAACCAACATTCATAAATCTATGTATTTATACATAGAACTATGTACCTGTATCACATCAAATTACAGTTGACACAAACTTGACATACATACTTTTTTAATTTATACGGACCACGGTGATTTATATTATTTTCAATGTTGCCAGCTTGTGTATATAGTTTAGCATTCCACAAGGCATTCCATATTGAATTCCTTCTATGTATGACCGCACCATACATGCTCTTTTTATTTATGTCACGCTGTTAACAAATACAATAACTGTTTACCGTATATAGATTAGCAATGTGGACGTGCATAACCTTCAATGTCAATTATATTCATTTATTTTATTTTTTAATTGTCTTTATTAATAAACACAGGTGCAAGATAAGAAAGAAAAATAAAAAATATATGTCAAGGGCGGAGTAGGTACCTGAATTACATCGAAAAACAATAAAAAGATAAAAAGTTGAAAATTTTAACTGTTTGGTAGAGGTTTCCTGAAAACAACAACCTAATTTTACTTGGCCAATTCTGAGCTACAGAATACCTTGTTCTATAGTTTATAGTATCAAGAGGCTATTATTTTGTTCTATTTATCCCGAGCCGATATATAGAGCCGATACATAGCGCCGGCTCTTGCATAGAACTAATGAATTGCTTGATATCAAATTCATTATAATTTCTTGGAAGTTGGATTCGATTGTCTACTTTAGAAAAAAACAAACGAAACACGATAAGAATTAATTTTGGTGAAACAGTCTACAGAGTTTGGTAGGTATAGACACAGAATAATAACGAATAGCTAGCGTATAGATTAAATTTTTGATTCGCATAAGAGCGCAACTTTCTTCACACGTACCACACGAGCGAAACCGCGGGCTCCAGCTGGTAGGTAAAAGATAGATCAATACAGTACAAAAACACTGATCAAGAGAGACTGATTTATATACTGATATCATTATTTATGACTAAAACACCAGCACCACATCCTTGATGCAGAAATCCTTTAAAGGGCAAATCATACAACCGATTGACAATGTAAAGGAAGATAAATTGTATCGTGATAAATAAATATTAATCGAGTAATCGAGTTTACTTTCAATGGCCACCGCATAAGGAATCTCAGTTCCGTTAGAACAGGTGTTGGTCGAGGGCGGGATTCGCGATAGGGTTGCCTATCATTTTAGTTAATTTATAAAATTCCTATTTATTTTGAGATATTAACAGCCTTAGTTCATATGTGTCGAACGCCTGTATGTTATATTTTCATCTCGTATGTTTTTTTAAAAGCAAATAGAAAGTGCCCCTTGATTGAAATTGCACAAAATACATATCTACTAAGTTTATCAAGATTTATATAATTAGGTAAAAAAATTAGTGTATTCAATTTTGATCACTATTAAAATAATTTCTCGGCAAAATTATCCTAATATTGTAATTAATATTTTGCTTATTATCTAACAAAGCAGTGAAATAACAAAGACATGTGTAATATAATTTAACTTTTTTATATTTTTTCATAATGCGAAACACATTTCCACAAGAATAATAATAACAAGGAATTTCTTTTGACGTCACGGGCAGGAAGCTTGTATGTTACATGTACATATACCATATATCGAAAGCTAGTTAGTCAGCATTATGGCAGCCCTTTTCGCATGCATGTAGGTCATGTGGTCAGCATATAATGTACCGGGCCCTACCGGTCCAGCAAACCTGACTATCAATGGGTTGCAATGCTAATTTCGTGTTTTGCACGCTTGTAGGTTAGCTAACGTTGCTTCTGATTAGCTTATTTGGTCTATCTTTAGTATTATTTATGTTGTTTTCCTTGATTATTTATGTGGCTTCTCGGTGGTTTGATAACTGACGTATCTATGTAATAATATACGATGGTATATTCTGACGTATTTTAACTTTACTGTACATATCAATTAAATTAGAGAGCTGAAAATTTTCATACACTTTTTTCATACAGGTTTGCAGCCCTCGCGTAATGTATATATGAAATTAATTCCATTTCAGATAAGGGAAGAAATAACACTATACTATGAATTCCAGAATTTGTTTAGTAAACGTAATAGTTGACTGGTGTGGCTGGTGCAGTGACTGCGAGGTGTGAAGTTCATTATTATCAATATCAATAAAGTGTTCAAAAGTCGTAACTGTTTTTTTCATGAAAAACGCTATCAAACAAAATAAAAGAGTGTAAAGTTATCTGCTGATAATTGCATATAGTCGATACATTTTAATTAATACATTTGAATGTCAATACACATTTTAGGGACTAGACTTATTTTCAAATACAATCATAGTTTTGAGTCTAGATAGCATTAGGTACCACGTGAAATTGCAGGAACTTCTAATCCTACGCACAATCTTCGTCAAATAGTTCCAACCAGATACGATTTCGGAAGCAAACAAAGACGTCCTACAAATTATATCCACGTACAGCCCACACTATACTACATATACCTATAATAATATTGAATATCTATCGATATACGGAAGTTTGCGCACGTGTGACGGCCAAGTTAATGACAGGAAGTGGTTTCACCGAGTTCAGATATCTCTCTCTGTAAGGCAAGTGGCAACGTGGCGTCCTATATACACGGTAGAGAGCTAATTGATCGAGTTTCACCTATTATTTATAGGTACATTGAGAAAATACTATGGGTGTCTATAGTGAGGTGTAGATATGGAATGTCGTTACTATTTTATGTCTAAAGTTAACATACCTAGTTACTAAGGGCCGATTTTTCAATGCTTGGATAAAACTTATTCGTCGAATAATGTATAAAACTACCATTTTTAAAACGTATTCTAATTGCCCGTATTTGGCAAGTTACATAACATTTTAATATTATCCTGTAATACTTTATTGGACGGATAAGTTTTATCCAAGCATTGAAAAATCGGCCCTTAGGCTTAGTGAGCTGTGAGTTTGTCAACTTATGAATTTTACTTATAACATTTCTTATTTTAACGTAATTAGATTTCATTACAGTACATTAATTTATGCCTTTTTCCTTTTATATAAGTTCATTTCTGCAAATCATGTCTGAGTATATTTTGAGTAATGTTATACAATAGAATTATTTAAATAGCAAATAAATTATTGAAACCTCGTGTTTATAACATTGATCAATTTAATTCATTAAATGAAGAACAGAAGGCTTTTCGAAATGCTTTAAGTTGAGTGTATCTAAGTTATTATTGAAGTTTTTACTATCTTAAAACTTGAATGAAAATGTATTCTTTAAAAATGTATAAATTGAACCAATATCAATGAAATATATTTCGCTAACCAGGAGATGCTGCTTAAAATTAAGATAACAATTCTGGAGGCAAGATTACAAAGATACTGTATCTCTTATCAATGCTCTTAATATTCTCAAGGTTTCTTCAGTCTTGTACAAATATTGTTTTTAATAACTTGTGTAATTCGTTTTCTGTTTTGTTTCTAATATTGTGGTTTGAAGAGGTAAGTGCATCTTGAATTATTTGTTACAGTGTGATTCTTTATTTTACATTAATTAAGTAATATATAAGTACATATATTATGTAAAGCAGTTGTATATATATAACTACGTAAAGAGCGATACAATTTTTACTCTGGTGGTTTATCAAGGAAAAAGTTTGGTTTTAATAAATTAAGAATTAAGGTATCAAAGGTTAAATAAGTTTTCAAATTGCACCAAATCATCATCAAATAAATAAAATGATTCTACATTTGCTGTCACATAATCTAGAGATAAAGATACTGTATGTACATATATTTATCTCTACAACGAATCACGTGTAAGTAAATTTAAGAAAAAATATCCATCTAACATGGAAGCAGGCAAATGCAACTTCAAGGAAGTAAAATACAATGGAAAATATGACTTTTATTGAGGAACTAATTTGCTCTGTGTACGTCATAAATGGTTATCTTTACTAGGTATAACATTGTTATATAGACGTTATTTAAATAATGAAGTACTGCGGAAAATGAATTGAGTCACACTTTCTCCTTTTCTATCTCTCTCTCTCTTAAAGCAAAAAGACAGATTTTAAGATTCCAAAGTTAACTAAGTAGGTAAAATAAGGAATACATTCGGTTAATTATAAATTATAAAATTATAAATATTATAAATATTATAGGACATTATTACACAAATCGACGTACTAGGCGACGATAAATATAATATTTAATAAATACATATATAGATAATAACACCCAGACCCAAGAACAAATAATTGAGTTCATCACACAAATATTTGCCCTGACCGGGGATCGAACCCGGGACCGTCGGCTCAGTAGGCAGTTACTTTACCACTGCGCCAACCGCGTCGTCAAAATTAAAATTTAGGTATATCATTTAAACGTTAGGTTTTTGTAGAGCCTATTAAGAATTTCAGAGTACTGTATATCTTTTATACATAACATTTGAAATATATAATATATTTATTTGTGCAGTAACAACACAATAAACTACGCCATCATAGCATTAGTATGTAACTGCGAATTGTTATCAAGATCGTCGTAATAGTCAAACATAACAAGTTAAATGTTTATAGCATGTATAATTGTGTAGGCTGCAACGCTTCCTGATCATCAATTGATTTATATTGTACAAGATGGAGAGACAAGACTCAAGAGTGATTAAGACTGGACTGCCGCATTACGATGTTTAATAATTATCTCACCTTGCATACTTTTTACTTGAGTAATTATGTAATCGTTGCAAGGTAAATGCTCTATTCTATATCACGAATGGCATATTCTCCCATGTGTGCAAGAGTTTTCCAAGTCATCCACCTACAAATGAATCCACTTAATATTATTATAAAAAAAACGTGAGCCTTAATCAAAAGCCAGGAGGTGACAGGTAAAGGCATTTATCACATAGGCTCTACATTTTTATCTCAGTTTAAGTGGAGGTATGAATTATTATAGTACTTACTGAATGATAAACGAAGCCAATAACAATACTGAGCGAATTTTAACCACGTCAGCTAATCTCGATTTAAACATGTCTACGCAAACCTTCGTAGCCCGCAGGAAATAAAATAATAGTGTACAATAAGGCATGCTAACACAGATCAAAATTGCACACTCTATCTAAATAATTTAAATAATATATTTTCAATTCGCCGTCACCAAGCGTCCTCGGCGACTCTTTTGAAATTAAAATTTAAAAGAACTCATCCATGTTTATGTAAATCACTACAGCTGAAGAGGCGTACTAGTACATACTTTCTTTTGTTAATTCCAAGAAGATTCACTCCTTATATTACATTGCTTGAAAACTTTCAACATTTACATTGCATTTAAAGCTATAAAATGAAATATTCAAATTTGCATCTATTTAAGTAAGATAATTCTTTATAAACACATGTTAAAAAAAAAACAAAGGTATAATTTATGAATCAAAGAATTTGTCACGTGTTATCTTAAACTGTGGAAAACAACTTGAAAATCACGGAAATGTTTTTCCTTATTTACTGAGGTGTGAACGAATTAATGAATGTGTGTCTGAGATAAAGTTAAGAGGGGTTTTAACTTTTATGTTGTTTTCTACTAATAGTAGAGATTCTAGTGTAACGTTGTTCTAACTGCTCTAGGAAAGGGAGATGAATGTGTAAAAATGTTTAGACGTTGACTAATTTTAATTAAAATACTGTACTTAATTAGTAATATTAATCATATAAAAATCGTTGTTATTTTACTAAGTTTCATTTTTCCCCGTACTTAGAGCCTTAATAATTCTGTAAGTCCCCGTAAAATCCCCGTACGACTTTCTACGTATAATTAGATATTAAATTTTAATTTCCATTTCGGTTTCCGTTTCGGTTTTCGCTCTCAAAGGTCAACAATCGACATGATATTTACCCTACGACAACTTCAGGAAAAGTGCAGAGAACAACAGACACCCCTGTTTATTGCCTTTGTAGACCTAAATAAGGCTTTCGACTCAGTTAGCAGGGATGGTCTGTATTCTGCCTTGGAACTTATCGGTTGTCCTCCCAAATTACTCTCAATGATAAAGTCATTTCACGAAGAGACGAGAGGAGTAATCGTGTATGATGGAAAAGCCTCGGAACCCTTCATAGCGCGTAGAGGTGTCCGTCAAGGCTGTGTTATGGCACCTACACTGTTCGGTATATTTTT
>CAJQZN010021331.1:1286-17363 GCA_907164685.1 Colias eurytheme
TTAATATTGATATTTTGTAGCACTCAAATGCGATGATAAATGACTTTTTTTTACAATTCCCCCCCACAGATCTAATATTCGCGGAGTCACTAGACATAGTATTTTCCATCTCGCTCGCACTGCTTACGGTACACAAGGACGGACTGATGATGTGCGAAAGTTGTGAGGAAGCTGCTGAATATTTGAAACACAAGCTGCCGGATATTGATAGGAACGTGTATGAGCGGGTTATGAGTATTGTGAGTACACACACATGTATAGAAACACAATCACATGCACACATACTAACACAAACACATAGAAAATTGTTAAGGATTATGGGGATAATTAAAGATACAAACTGAACATTTAAACGTGCTTTTTATTAATCACACAACAGATAACAATATGGAGGAACGTATTACATGATTGACACAGAGCAAGTAAAATCTTCCTTCATAACCACAGATTAAGTATACACATCAACGCAGTGTTGCCATTAAAATATAATCCATACTAATATGTATTATAAATGCGAAAGTAACTCTGTCTGTCTGACTGTTACTCAATCACGCCTTAACTACTGAACCAATTTGCATAAAATTTTTTATGGAGATATTTTGATACCCGAGAAAGGACATAGGCTACCTTTTATTGCGAAATAATAATATGTACTACGGGGGAAGCCGGGGCGGACCTCTAGTTATTTATTTATTTATTTATTAAATATTATATTTATCGTCGCCTAGTACCCACAACACAAGCCTTACTGTGGGATTAGGTCGATTTGTGTAATAATGTCCTATAATATTTATTTATTTATTTATTTTATTTATCTATGTATATACTTTGACAGGTCTACAAACTAGACATATCCCGGCAACTCGTAGAGTACTCAGTAGAGTACAGCGTCCTGAGAGAAGAAATGCCGCGACTGGCAACACTCACGGAACAGAATAGAGTACTGGGGAGTGATGTGAATAAGATGGCAACCGAGTTGGACGTGAGTATGGGTTACACATACACACACACACACAAATATACATTTTTAAGATATAAAAATAGTAATAATGTTATATCGGGGGTTCCTCAAGGTTCCTTGGCCCTATTCTTTATAATATCTTCGTTAATGACATTCCAAACTCATAAATATCAATCAACAATCACTAATTTTGTCTCTTAAAAATATTATCTAATAACAACACTCTTTTCCAGTCGGCCATGGAAGCGCTCACAAACTACCAAAAGAGCCAATCTCGCTTAGAATTACAAAACAAATTGATGGAACAACACCTGACTATACTCAGCCGATACATTACCAACAAAAACGACGTGCCCATAGAAATAAAGAAAATCGCGCAAAACTACACGAAAAAACTATCGTTCAGTTCAAAAATAAGTTCCTTGACGAAATTCGCCGGAAACGACGAAGACGAGGAAAAAGAAAAGTATTCGAAACAGAAAAGCGCGCCAAATCTATTCGCGAAAACTTCGAAAGAAGATATTATTAATGCAATGAATAAAATGAACGAAGACAGGAAACATTTTATGATGAAGAAATCGCAATCTGTACATTCTGGTCTAATAGCGAATAGACCTTTTCCACTACAAGTTTTACAAGAAAAAGATTCAGAAACTAGAAAATATTCTCTAATAGATGGTCCAAAAAGAATTGAAGGAACTAGAAAGCACAGCCTTACAGATATAGGCAAAAGAAATACCAATTTATTGAACACGCAAGAACAAATAAGACAAGAAAGACTTTACGAACAACAATTAAAACATGATTTTGACGAAAACCTGCGTAAATTGGAAAACAACGATTCCGATAACACGTCAGACCAATCTTCCGACATTTTTGACTTAAAAACGGATTTAAAACGCGATTTAAACGAGTTTCAGAGCAAAAAGAGCATGTCGTTAAACTTTCATGGTAAAAGTGATAGCGGTTTTGTCACACCGTTGACTCCAGATAAAGAATTGAATGATCGGAAAGAGGAAACCGCATCAATTATTTCGCATCCGTTGAGTGACTGCTGCAGTGATATAGATGTTAAATTTGACGGGCAATCCACTAAGTTGAAACAAATTCGACCGATAAGACACCATTAGGATAAAAACACACGTGTCAGAAGTGAAACTTCTTTGGCAAGATTCAAAGATACCAAAATCGTCGCTTTACTCCATGACGTGACGGTATTTCCATGACGCGACCTTGAAATTTTACTCTCAACACGCCTAAAGAAGTTTCACTTCAATAAAGGATAAAAAAAGATAAAAAATGCCTAAATATAGGAGTAGTGACATTTTCAGAGTTTATACACGCAATCGAAAGTGTTCATATAAAATCGTGATAATATTCGTATGTGAAACTAATTCACTGTAGATTTTTAATTTAATAACTATTTCAGATTTATGACAAATTTTAGCACCACATTATTATGATTTAGGTATTTTTTAATATTTTTCTCAGCGTTACTGAAAATGTACTTATTTGGTACAATACTTAGCTTCAGTCTTTAAAATAAGGTCCTAAATTCGATTCCCTTTAGAGATTCATTAAAGATAGTACATATTACAAAAACCTTAAAATTTACTTTTAAATAGTACAATAAACAACTAGACTCACAATCACGCTCAAAAATAGGAGATTGGATTAGCACATAGGATAAATTTTATCCCGGAAATCCCACGGGAACGGGAACTGTGCGGGTTTTCCTTTGAAAACGCGGGTGAAGCCGCGGGCGGAAAGCTAGTATTTAATAAAGGTGATTGTGAGTCAAGTTGTTTTTATAATATAATACTAAAGTATGTTACCATATATTTTTCTTACTTATTAATGACAATAATCAATAGAAATAAAAAGAAATCAATTTATTTTACAGACTACTGAATAACCGCGTTTTTGCGTAAATTTTCTCTCAGATAATATAATAATGAACTTACCTTCCTACCAAAATCCTATCATTTTAGACTCAGTTAATTTACTTAAAAACATAAAAATACATAAGTATTCCACGCGCTGTCTAAATCTTAAATTATTTGTTAAAACCTTTCTCTCTAGTGAAAACAGAATCAAAATCAATGCAGTAGTTTTTGAATCTATCGAGAATTGACAGACAGACGTGAATGACTTAATGATTATAAAAAAAACTTCTTTAAAAAAGATTAAGTACTTAAGTTTGAGTTAGGTAACTTGAGATTTACTTAAGGCTTTCTTGCCACATGTATATTTTTTCGTTTTACTATAAAATAAATATATTTTTATGATTTACTTTATCGATATAACAAACCTATTTACTTTAATTCAGTATTTTCAGAGATTTCAATATTTATACATATAAAAAATAAAATAATTACACATGTGTTCCGCTTATTATAATATAAAATATATAATGTAGATAATTATAAGTATAACACAGAACTTAATTATAAAATATATGAAAAGAATATTGTCAATATTGTTGACTGTCAGTTGATAAATTTCTGTAGTGAAAATATCATGCCATTGTCCGCCATATTGAATTTTGAGAAAATATATTTAAAATGTAATAATATTTTATTTCAGATCTCACTCACATGTACTTGTTTTATATGTATTTGCTCAAATATATTGTTTTGTTATTTTTTGTAAGGATTGTCGCTCATTCAACGCTCCATAATACATCATCTATCTGTCAGTGAAAGTCCTATCAAAATCGGTCCAGTGGTTACCAAGATCAGTCGTAACCAACAGTGACAAAAATTGTAAAAAAAATTGCTACATATACATATGTACCGTGTGTTTAGTAAAGAAAAAATCCCGTTAAATGAGCGAAAATCCAACTAAATTCTTATTGTGATGTGTATCAAAGCTTGGTTAAGTTAAAGTGTTGATGGAATAAATAATTAGTTGTATTTCTGTTGTTTTATTTAATTTTTCCTTAAAAAATTAATATCCTATACACCTAGATCAGATAATGCTTTCTATATTTTTTTCTCATAAGAATTTTCTGCAATTGATCTACCTTATCAAAGTATTTCATATCATTTTAACACGCTTTTGTTAGCTTCACCTGTATGTCTGTATGTAACCGACTCCTGTAGACTCGATTTTGACCTACTTTAAATGGGCAGATTTAAAACTTTGTACACTTATCAAGGATCGGTGACAATAATAATAATTTTATCTTATTAGAGCGTGTTTTTAATTGTCCGATGGTTAAGGATTCTATTGCTAATTTTCTGACAAATTACTCCATTATACATCATCTATCATGCCATTGTCCGCCATATTGAATAAATTACATTCAGTAAATAAATTAGACATTTATATGAAAAAAAGGCAACTTGTAAATGTATTTTAGGACCTATGTTCTTGTGTTTTATTTTACGCTAGTATTATATATATAAAGTTATAATTTGCAAACTACTAGCGCCATCTATACCAACATCAGATTAATTATATTTTATATCAGTGACATCTTGCGGTGAGTAGAAATAACTAATTGACAAGAGTTATAACTAGGTTCTACTAGATGGCGCTGAATTCAATTTAGTCATTACTGAATTTACGGAATAAAATGTAAAGATTACAATATGGATAGCAAAAATCAGTAAAATTAAAGAAAAAATGTCTTATCATTTTCTTTTTAATAAAATTGTTGCTATAGCATTTACCATTACATTACGGCTCAACCATGGCGTGCCGTCTCGACGCCTTTCCAAAGTTCTTTCATACAAAATGTAGAAGAAGGACGCGGTGCAAAACAGATAGAAGAGGTGCGCTTATGGCACGCCCGCGCCCGTGCCGCTTGTGTTTGACCCGCGCCTAACAATATTCAGTAACGGGAACTGATAAGTTTGATTTTTTCATAGCTTGAAGAGACATTTTCTTTCGATATAAATATCAGCTTGATACCTCCACGTGTTCATGAAAGTACCCTGTAGGTTTTGAATTTTGATACTCTTGCGAATGTCGAAATTTGCGACAAATTTCAGCATTTACGGCTGTATCTTTTGATTGCGTTGGCTTATAAGTTTGATTTTTTCACAGCATCAAGGGACCGTAGACTTGAGTATTCGATATAAATTATTTAATTCAGCTTGACACCTCCACGCGTTCCTCAGAAAAAAGCTCTTGACAGACAGACGGACAACAAAGTGATCCTTAAGCGTTCCGTTTCGTCCTATTCAGGTTCGAAAAACAATTTTTTTCCGTACATGGTTTTCTTTGAATGTTGTGGATATGTCAAGACCCTTTTTTTAAAGAACGCGTGGATTTATCAGACTGTTATTTATATTGATTACTTAAATCTGTGACTCATTCCCCTTGAAGCTGTGAAAAAATCAAACTTTAAAGTTTTACAGCCCTTCTGCCTTCATACTGCAAATTCGCAAATTTCAACATTCGCAAGCGATTAAAAACAGATTCACACTTGGCCAGTTTTTTTTATATACAATTTTGTACAATATGTATATGAATTTTTTATCTATTTTATCGAGTACGATTTTTAATTATATCTATGGTGGGGAGGATAGAGGTAAAAGAAACACAAAATTCACTTCAAAAAATATAATTATAATATCACAGACAATCTCATTTACCAAAAAATGGTAAGTTAGGCAATTTTCATACAATTATGGAACTAAGAATGAATGAAATATATGCAGTACATAAATGATTGCTTTTACATATTTTAAATAATAAAATGATTGAATACTTAGTTGAATATATAAAATGTTTAAGGGTTAGGTGGGTAATGAAATATAAAATATCATAAATGATTTTATGAAAAGAAAAAATGTAATACTTTAGGTACATTGTTTTTTAATACTTTAACAAAAGAATTATGTCATGTAAGGCTCGAATATGCAAGATGTTTTAACATGTTAAAATGTACTTTCTTTTGATATTTAGTTTAATAGCCTTTAAATACTTGAGAAATTTAAATAGGAAAAATCGATCAAGACGGAAGACGCGGGTTCGATTCTCGCCTCGTGATCGAATTTTTTCTTCTTAATATATCTCATTCAATTCCAAAAAAAAAAGTGCGTGTGTGTCGAGCACACGTGTCAGAAGTGAAACTTCTTTGGCATTCAAAGATACCTTACTCCGTGTCGTGAAGGTATTATCATGACGCTAAAAGTTTTACTATCAACGCGCCTAAAGAAGCATCATTTCAAAAAATAATCTATCGTCTATAATCCAACACGCCTCAGTTCCAATAATTCCGAATAAATAAATATTATTTTAATATCGTCTAGTTTAACTATACATTGTCATTTCTTCGCTTATTGGATCTAGATGATAATCGTATAGAAGCTCTAATGGAGGCCCTAGAACCGATCCCTGGGAGGGGCCGGACGAAATTCTCTTGTGTGTCTTCTATTCTTTGCTGGTGGACTTCCTTTTTCCTGTAAATTATTAATATTTAGTTAAAAAGCTTATAAATGTTTGAAACTTTTAAGAGAATAGAAAAAAAATCATGATAAGACGGGATGCGATTGAATTGTTGTTTGTTTGAGCGCGCTAATCTCAGGAACTTCTGGTCCGATTTGAAAAATTCTTTCGTTGTTAGATAGCTCATTTATCGAGGAAGGCCATAGGATATAATATATCATCACGCTAAGACTAACAGGAGCGGAGCCACGCGGGTGAAGCCGCGGAGCGCAGCTAGTATATAATATAACATTTTTTATACAATAATTATTTTCATTCGATAAAACAAAATAAAGACACTGGTGAGTGAAGCAAATTAAATATTAATATGATTGACTAAAATTGAATTAAAAATGTCTATGTATGAGGTTGAGATATTGACCGAACAAAATAACTTAGAATTGATTGAACAAAATAATATTTATTTTATTTTTCAAGTTTAACTTCCCACTATCAAATTTCCCCAATTTCCCCACTCACCTGGGAAAACACGGATTATCCCAGAACCTCTGATCAGCCCCGAAAGCCTCTCCATCAGCGAGGGTCTGCGGCATCTCAGCCCCCATCGTCTCCGGCAGTAGGAGACATAATATACCTCCTAATATACCGAGCACTCCTAGGATTAGGAGTGGCAGTTCTGGGGATATGTTCGCCTGGAGATTAATAAAAAAATTATATTATTGAACACTAGATTTCCGCCCGCGGCTTCGCCCGCGTTTTCAAAGGAAAACCCGGATAGTTCCCGTTCCCGTGGGATTTCCGGGATAAAACCTATCCTATGTGTTAATCCAAGTTACCCTCTATATGTGTGCTAAATTTCATTGTAATCGGTTCAGTAGTTTTTACGTGAAAGACTAACAAACATCCATACATCCATACAAACTTTCGCCTTTATAATTGTATTAAGATAAAATAATAAACAAAAATGTTATTTTTTTTGAGTCAAATAAACTTTATTTATTTAATTTTTATTATAAGCCAGGAATCAGCCTTCCCTTCTAATATGTATACATATCTAGGTATACTAATAACTGTTAAGAATCGTGCCCAATCATATTTTTTAGATAGCATACATAATGACAGGTTCTTGGGGAAGGTTTTAGAATATAACTTGTTATGTTTTAGACAAAGCGGGCGAACGAAATCTTGGGCGGAACGCTTGTTTTTAAATATATAAAAAATCTTTAATGGATAGAAAACAAAATCGATCAAGAGGCGGGATTTGAACCCGCGTCTTTTGTTTTTTTGTCGTCAGAGCAATCGAATTTCTAACGGACATACATATATCATTTTTAAATAAGTACTTATAAAGATAATTAAAACACAGACACAGAGCAAACAACTATGTTCATCACACAAATATTTGCCCCGGGTGGGAATCGAACCTACGACCTCTGGCTTGGAAGGCAGGGTCACTACCAACCAAGCCATATGATGTATGATGGTTAAATACAAAATCTTACATAAATAACAAACTCACAAGATAAACAACAAACGGCGCCAGTATACTCGCGACATAGCCCATAATATGAATCAGGGCTACGCCCTGCGCCCGCACCACAGTGGGGAGCAGCTCGGCCGCGTACTGGAGCCCTATGTTGTACGACACGTTCACTGCGAAGCGCCCGAGGATCGCTAGGGCTGCGGACGGACCGCCTGGGAGGAAATAAATGTGGTAACATTAGGTATACAGGGTGTAATCGTTAAGTATGCACACAGCACAGGCGATTATTCCGTAACTATTGCAAATATAAAAAAGACGGGTTGCACTGGGGGAGTGCCGGCAGAAGTGAAAACTTGATTATTAACGTTGAGAATGTTTGATATCCATCCGTCTTACGCTCTTTCGATCAGGTCACGTGTCCTGACGCGAGTTTAAGATTTTATACCCATTACAGAAAAAGTGCTCAACGCCGCTAAAGAAGTTTTCACTTCAAAAAACTTTAAACTGATTCCCGGTCGAAGCAAGTGATTTTTCAAAAATCTTGGAATGCACTTCTAATTCCTTTTAAAAATGAAGGAATGTTTCCTTTCATCAAAATTTGCTGTATTTCAAGTACTTTCCCTCCAGGGCCCATCGAAAATGTCCACCCTGTATGCCTCGACTAATCGTGTGTTTGGTTGTGTGTGTGTATGCTATGAGTATTTCTGTGCAAAGTAAGATCAAACTCAAAGTAAAACTTGTTTTTTCATGTAAATCTCAATAAGTATTCATTATTAGTACAATTTAAACCGAGAAGAAATTGCAAGATACTGTTTTAAAAATATTTACATATTAAATTATTGTCTAAAAATAAAAATCCTCACCTATCGGCACAGCAGTTGCCAGTAGACTGAAAAGACCGCTGATGACCATGGAGCCACAGGCCAACCATCTTCTACCCCATCTGAATTATAAATATTGAATTAATTATGTTGACTGAAACTTTAGGAAAAATAGAAATATCGTAACATAATAGTAAATATACTAGTAACTCTTTCATTAACTATCTTCGTCATAGCAAATGATCATACAAACTTCAATATATTTCCTTCAATTTTCTTTGACAGTCATTCTTTCTTCTCAAATTTCCAAAAAAAAAAAAGTTTATAAAAACGCAATCAAACATGGAACCAATCAATAAGTTCCTTCAATTTATTTAATAAATTATCAAATAAATATAAGTAAAGTGGACTAAAATCGACTCTTAAGGAGTTGGTTACATACAAACATACAGGTGAAGCTAAGCGTGTTAAAAAGGAATGTAGAGGGAGTAACATCTTTACAAAAATTAACAGTAATTCTTTCTTTCATTCTTTTAAAAGAACTTACCGACAAAGTACCAGCAGCCAAAGGGACAGCAGGAAACTCCGTGGCAGCTAATATTTAGATACCCAACTCTTTCTTTCACCTAACTTTCCTTTCTTAAAGAACTTACCAATTAAAAACTACAGTCATAAAAGTTTCAGAACAGAAAGTCATAACAGTACAAAAAAAAGTTTAGTAATGACAGTAATTCTTTCTTATTTACTTTGCAAATGTTAAAAAAAATATCGAACCACAGTCAGATAAATGCTTCATGATAATAGCAAATAATTTTTAGAAATGACATGTCTTTCTTTCTTTCATAATCATAAATATCTTCCCAATCCCTACTTCTTAATACTATTATAAAGGCGAAAGTTTGTATGGATGTATGGATGTTTGTTACTCTTTCACGTAAAAACTACTGAACCGATTACAATGAAATTTAGCACACATATAGAGGGTAACTTGGATTAACACATAGGATAGGTTTTATCCCGGAAATCCCACGGGAACGGGAACTATGCGGGTTTTCCTTTGAAAACGCGGGCGAAGCCGCGGGCGGAAATCTAGTATATTATAAATGCGAAAGTAACTCTGTCTGTCTGTCTGTTACGCTTTCCCGCTTAAACCTCTCAACCGATTTTGATGAAATTTGGCATCTTTAGACCCTGAGAAAGAACATAGGTTACCTTTTATCAAAACACCACGGGGGCAAAGCCGCGGGCGAAGCCGCGGGCGAAGCCGCGGGCGGAAGCTAGTTTATAAATAACAGTATCCCTTTCTTTCCTAATCTTAGACTCTACAGTACTTTCCAGTCTCGACCTTTCTTTCTTTTCCAATCTTAAAGAACTTATATTTAAGGAACTTATTATAAATGACGGTAGATACATATTTCATTCTTTCATCATCTTTTCTTAGCTTAAAAATCAACAGTTTTTTTACTACAGATTAAGTTTTTTAACTGCAGCTTAAGCTTTTTAACTACAGATAAAGTTTTTTAACTAAAGTTAAAGTTTTTAACTAAAGATTAAGTTTTTAACTAAAGTTTAAGTTTTTTTTTACTTGAGATTAAGTTTTAAACTACAGTTTAAGTGTTTAACAATAGTTTACGATATAACTACAGTTTAAGTTTAAACTTACCGATCCAATACTATAGTGAGGAAAGTATCAGCCGGGAACTCCGTAGCTGTCGCTATAGTAAACGTTATGAATATATCCAACCCCAAAGACCCAACATTTCTAACATGGCCGTCGAAAACCAAAGAAATGGCCATCCAGATGATTATTAACAAAATGGCGTTCTTTCTGAGACGGGGAGTTCGGAAAATGTCAAGAACAGAATAGGTTCGTTGTGTCTCTGTTTGTTTTAGTGCGTTGTGGGATGCTTGCTGAAAAAAAAAAATATTTTTTTTATCCTAGGTATATTTATGAGGAATAGTTTTTTTGTTGATAGTGACAGTGGGTTAAAAGTAACTAGGTTTTAAACTATTTTTCATTGAACGTTATTTTACACACATAAATTAACATAAAATAGAAAAACAGAGACAAGTTTGTACAAATGGCGGCCTTATCACTAGGTAGCGATCTCTTCCAGACTACCAATTACGATTATTACTATGAAGAGAAACATGAAAAGACATTGGTATATTGGTTTTTAAAGCATATTTTTAAAGAATAGAAAAAAAAAATTATAGTTATTTTTTAATTAATAAACTTGAAACTAAGGTATCCTATTTTGGAAATTTCGTATTCTCAATTTTGTGGAGGAATATTAGCAAAAAATGTATTAGTTTGATACAGAAGGCTTGTACACAACAAAGAAAGAGTTAAAGGATAAAAATGTAGGAAAAATTGTAAATCACGATAATTATTAGAAAAAAAAACATTTTAAATATTTTATATCATACACAGTGATTAATCGTTACCATTATTGTTTATATAATTTAATAATTTTAAATAATAATCGCATACAAAATAATATTATTTTCAAATCTAATATTTAAATAAATAAACTTACAGTAAATTCACTGAGAACTTTGTCCGGTATCTGCCTTTTGTTAATCCTCTCAAACTTCTTCATAATAACTAGAGCTTTATCTATTTTCCCTTGTGATAAGAGCCATCTGAAAATTAAATAAAAATTAGTTATTTTTAAATAGATATTTGGTTTTGATATAGCGTCATCTAGTGTCAAATTAAGGCTTGTTTGTGTGTGTGTGCGTTCGTACTTATACTTTTGTATTGTGTTTGTGTGTGCGTTCGTATTTTTGTTCGTTTTTTTGTATTGTGTGTGTTGAAATATTAAAATCATAGTGACAATATTATTATAAATCAAGTGGTTATAATATTATGAACCCATAAGATCATATCTAATCATCGGCTAATTAGTAGAGTCCCTTCTGTAGTTTCGAAGGGAAGAAATTGCCAAAACGATTGTTACAAACGCTTTTGTGTGTGTGTTAGCGTATATATGTATTTGTGTGTCTATGTGTACATGCGTGTAAGATTATATCTGTGCATGTATACATATGTGCACTTATGTTTATTCGTTTGTTTGTCTATGTGTGTGTGCACTGTATGTAAATATATTTGTATTGATTTTGCATTTTTTATGTGTGTCTATATATGTATATTTATGAAGTTTTTGTTCGCAGGCTTATATTAAAACTTTGTGTGCATATAACATAATGTATATGTTTCTGTTTCAGTATGTGTATGTTCATAGTGTGTGTGTATGGGCATAACGCTGTCAAAGTTAATAATAGTTATGTTAATGTCTGTCAAAGTGTGCGTGCATACACTTATATGTGTGTGTGTGTGTGTGTATATACGAACCTAGCGCTCTCCGGCACAACCCAAGGGGTAGCGGCAGCAAATATAAACGGCAGACTTATCCCAATAGCGTATCTCCGCCAGTCAGCTGCCCACAACGCGAGCCAGGGTAATAATGAGGCTCCAAATGTGAAGAATATAGCTATTGACATGTTCGCTACGAATGTCCGCCATTTTGGACCGACGTATTCGAGGACTGGAATGTTTTGATACTTTTATTAGTAAATTGTGGAAGTGTTATTGTTGATTGTTGAAATAAATTATTAAATTTTATAAGTGTTTTATTTATTTATAATACGTTACTGAAAAATAATAACAATTCTTTGTGTTTTGGTAAATTATAATTATTTGTAGTAAGGAACATTTCTTGCGATGTACTTTCAATAATGTTGTAGGTACCTAGTTTTTGTTACAATACATACTTAGTTCAATTAACATGATAATTGTAGGTATTATGCTATGAGATATGAAGAAAAACTTTATGAAAATTAATGAATTTTACAACACAAAATAAAAAAGTAGATAGTTAAGAGGTAGTTAAGTCATATATTTAAGAGCAATTTATTTAGGTATATTATTATTATATTATATTTACATATAATGATATAGATATATAAATAATATAAAGAAAATCTCACCCAAAATATACATCATAGTGAAGCAGTTATCAAAAGCCAATCCCACCAGAAACCTGCACAAGGCAAAAGACCAAAAACTGTTCGTGAACGCCGTTCCCACTCCTGCTGCGAATCCCATCATGTTCGTACCTGGGGACATACTCAAACTCAAATTCGTACTCAAACTCAAGTGTTTACTCAAACTCAAATGCGTACTCAATCTCGATATGGAACTAAAACTTGAAATATATGTCTCAACAAAATCTTACTCAAACTCAAATGCGTACTCAAACTCAAATTCGTACTCAACTCAAATATAAAATATTTAAACGGGTTCGAATCCCGTCTAGTAATCGCATTTTTCTATTCTTTACAATTTACTCGTCGTTTTAATTAAAATTTTAAAATTGAATTGAGTTGACTTGAATGAAATTGGATTGAATTGAATTGCATATAATCGAATTGAATTAAATTGAATTAAATTGAATTAAATCGAATTGAATTGCATAGAATTGAATTGTATCAAATAAAATTGAATTCCTTACCAACCAAAGCCGGTATCCGACCATATTTATCAGCAATCCAACCAAACACAAGACCCCCCACGATGGCCCCACAAAAGAAGATAGCTTGAGCTGTAGCAGGTAGGTTGTCTTTATCGCACACCCAGTCTAACTGTAATAAAAAAATAACATTATTTAAATTATGAAATTATTAGCTTTCCGCCCGCAGCTTCGGCCGCATATTTATAAGTCATTAGTTCCCGTTTCCGCTGGATTTCCTGGATAAAACCTATCCTATGTGTTAATCCAATTTACCCTCTATATGTGTGCTAAATTTCATTGTAATCGGTTCAGTAGTATTTGCGTGAAAGAGTAACAAACACACATCCATCCTCACAAACTTTCGCATTTATAATATTAGTAGGATAAGATAGGATAGGATTGTATTGTCAGTTGTCACCGATCCTTGATAAGTGTACAAAGTTTGAATTAAATCTGTCCGTTAAAGTGGGTCAAAATCGAGTTTAGAGTCGGTTACATTCAACATACAGGTGAAGTGTTAAAAATAACTAAAATTTTGAAAATACAATAAATAATTTTACATTACTGGTTGTAAATTTAATAATGTTTGTTTTTGAATCTGTGTGGTTTGTTTTTGATCAATAAATTTTTATTATTAAATTGAAAATATTTGAATTCTGCCTGCTTTTCTGGGAGAGATAGCTTCTAGCGACTCGTCTCGCATATAGCGACAAGACCGCCCTCTGCTCATTATTAGATACCTAGTAATAGTATTTTTTGTTTATTTGTATTTCATTTCATACGTCAGGCCATTTTCAAAAATAAGGTAACTAATTAAAATATTGAAGTTATAAAAAAGTTGTAGGCATAATAATTTGTAGTTCATTTTTTATAACCACTTTATAACAGCCTTAATTTTGATGCACATAATATGTAGGTAGATGGTACTTTTTATTTTTTTTGTGCTTGAGAACACAAAAAAACAGTAATTTGCACAAAAATAACAAAAAAAGTTGTTTAATTTGCACAAAAATATTTTTTTACATCGTCACTGTCATTAACCTTTGGAATTCATTAGAAATAATACGAACTGAATTAATTTAATTAATAAAATTTTATTTATTTATTTAAGTATAAAATGTATGTATCTAATATTGATATGATTTTAAAAGGGCAACTATGGAGTTTCTTGCCGGTTCTTCTCCATAGATACTGATTTCCGAATCGGTGGTAAATAGGTATACATGTTAAAAATGTAATGACGATTCTAAGTGCTGCTAGAAGAAGTCTTATTGAATAAATAAATGTTTGAGTTTGAGTAATTGATTATATTATGATATGTGTGTTTGTATGTATTTACTTACATATTAAGATATAATATTTTTAATTAATTTAATATTTAAGTACTATTGATGTTTTGTATTGAACTCTATTACCTACTAGCTGTGCCCTGCGGTTTTACCCACAGTGCTCTACTCCCATTGGTCTTAGCGAGATGATATATAAGCCTATAGCCTTCCTCGATGAATGGGCTATCTAACACCGAAAGAATTTTTCAAATCGGACCAGTAGTTCCTGAGATCAGCGCGTTCAAACAAACAAACAAACTCTTCAGCCTTATAATATTAGTATAAATTTAGCTAAATGGTAAGTACTATACGCGGACACATACCGATAAATATGTATTATAGTTAAATACATAATTACAAATAAATCATAGTAAAATAATGGTCTACAGTTTATTTGCAACATATTGTAAATAAACGTTTCCATACCAACTCTATATTAATAGTTAAGCAACTAAGCGCGCGGTCAAGGTTTGGATGGGTGACCGCTTATTGATTTTCTTAATACCACATTCGTTTTATCATTTTAAATAGTTTAAGCAAACCACTATTCTTAATATAGTTATAAATAAAAATAGGCTTTTTATTTTAGATTAGCTGTGCCTCGCGGTTTTGCCCACGTGGCTCCGCTCCTGTTGGTATTAGCAAATAGCATGATGATATATAGCCTTCCTCGAAAAAGGGGCTATCTATCACCGAAAGAATTTTTCAAATCGGACCAGTAGTTCCCGAGATTAGCGCGTTCAAACAAACAAACTCTTCAGCTTGATAATAGCCAATAGGCATTTTATTATAGATTGAAATATACAAGCAGAATATTATTATAAGACCTTCAAAATCGATCAATTTAACTTATGTATTACTTAATAATTGTACATAGTGCTTTGTCGTTAATAACATACAGGCCTGTAGTTTTATTATCTAAGTAATAACTGTGTTAATATCTTTACTACGTTAAAAATATATTGTTGTGACGGACAAACAGATTTGCGTGTAAGTTAGTCTAATTGTAATAATTATAAAGTATTTCTATATTATGAATTAATAAGATTCGATTTAAATATGTATCTGTTTTATAAATTATCTGTGCTATTACTAAGAATGTCTTCCTACTAAATAATATTATAAATGCGAAAGTTTGTGATGGATGTATGTGTATGTTTGTTACTCTTTCACGCAAATACTACTGATACGATTACAATGGACACATATATAGAGGGTAACTTGGATTAACACATAGGATAGGTTTTATCCCGAAAATCCCACGGGAACAGGAACTATGCGGGTTTCTCTTTGAAAACGTGGGTGAAGCCGCGGGCGGAAAGCTAGTATATTATAAATGCGAGTTTGTGAGTATGGATGTATGTGTATTCTATGTATATGTTTGTTACTCTTTCACACAAATACTACTGAACCGATTACAATGTAATTTAGCACACATATAGAAGGTAACTTGGATTAACACATAGGATATCTTTTATCCCAAAACTCCCACGGGAACGGTCACTAAGCGGGGTTTTCTTTTTAAATGCGGACGAATACGAAGACGAAACGATAAAACAAACAGAAA
>CAJQZN010021339.1:3383-41512 GCA_907164685.1 Colias eurytheme
CAAGGAATATAATAAAAAAAGAATTATCGAAATCGGTTCAGCCGTTCGCGAGTTATGCGCTTACCAACACATTTTGCGATTCATTTCTATATTATAGAAGATTGATAGATCACTAAGATATAGGCACATTTTTACATCGTGATTATTAAATTAAACCTTGGTCTTGCAATTTATAGATAAACAGCTTGACTTTACAATTAACACAGATGAAATAAACAAAATGTTTAATGGTTGAAAGTTTGAAGTATTTTATCAAATAACGCCTATTAGTGAAAAGGCTATAAATATATCACCTAAAAGATATAAAGTGAAAATGTTGATATTATGTGACATCGCCCACCCAACTGAGATATAAATGTCTTATAGATAATATTATCTTTATACAAATCTGTACTAATCACGACAGTTTACTTTAGACGTGTATTTGTATGGGACAATTAATTTTTAGTTACTACCTGCATTTATTAGAAATTTTTACGAAAAATATTTTAGACAAAACGATTTTATATATATATTTTTTTTCAACGTGTTATTATTTTTACGAATGTAGCGAGAATATAGTACGATATAGTTGACCACATAGATGGTTTGGACAGAGGCAGTGCATTTGCATAGTATTAATTATGAGTTAGCTACATTGCAACTATTGCTGGTAAAATATACTACATATTTGCATTTGTCGTGTACCGCGCGCTCTACATAAACAAAATAATCTTCAGTCTACGAATCAATAAGTTCAATATAACGCTTTTTATGTACAATGTATCCTTCACATTACGTCTAATTTTGCGTACTTGTAATTTCAAACTAGGTTCGTAGCTATTCACAAATCATTTGAATTAGAAAAATATTTCATATTATATTCACTAAATGTTGAACTTCATTGCCATGTAATACTACTTCTCACTAGTACCTCAAACTTTCCAGTAAAAATGTTGAACTTCATGGCCATGTAACACCAGTAACTACCTCAAAGTACACTTATACACGAAGTATAATTCGTTAGCTTCGTGGCTCTTCCACCATATTCAACTTCAAATATATAAAAATATTTATGGTACACGACGAGTTTCAGGTCTACCCTGGCATTTACATAGTTTTAATTAGAATAAGTACATACAACAAGTCATGTACAGATAGAAATAAAATTGATTGATTGGTGACATCAAAATTTAACGCCGCGCCGACTTGAGATCCATCACACGAAACTGGTATTTTGAAAGTATTTCATCAGATCTTTCTACAGAAGCTTAATAGAATAAACATCTATATTAAGAAAGACTTTTCGGACGTCACAAAATAAATATAAAAAATAAATCAACAAGTTGCATAACTAAGAGAGAAAAACAAACCAAATTTATATGAACTTTAACTATACATATTTTGAACTATTGTAAAAGATAATTATTTAAAAGATATTCGAGGCATGCAGTTGGTTTCTTAATAAAATTATCATTAATCTATTAATGATCACGAGATAGTGTTTCAAATCAATGAATACGTAATAAGTTTCGATAAAAATATTTAATCGTTACTTTTTAATCACCGCACGTAAGCAAGCAATTAGCTTTCTCTGTAAAATTTCGTTGGGAACATTTTTCCAATGTGATATTAATACTGTAATTTATTATTTGATAAAACATATTTCGGAGGCAGAACAAACAATTTTTATTCATTAAAGATGAAGAAAGAGATTCAGATTTTATTAAAAAAAATACCAATTGACATTTAAGTATTCCGTTTACGGTTACAAACAGTCCATAAGGCGTTTTAATTTTTTGTTCTCAAGCAATCATTCATCATCGATCACTTCCAACCGATAATTACTTACCATTTTATCATTAATAGCTACAATAAATAATCCATTGGATTATCCAGGATTAAACGATAAGAAATGAAATGGAAATCTCAGATAATCCTCTCCAAGATATATCATTAGCGCATTGCATATAAGTGTGGAGAATTAATAAAAATAATTGATTGTAAACCACTGCATTTATATTTGAAATTCCCAAGCACCTGTCCAACGCAGCAACGAATGAAATTAATTACCGCTCGTCGATTTTATTACGAACAGAATTCCTTCCACAGCGCCTCATTTAGACCTGAACAAAAACAATTTGCACGTAGCCATGATACTCATGTCCAGGTTCGGAATACTATAAGAAAATTAGAAGCCCTAATGTCACGGACAAAAATCGCTACTATTTAGCTGATAGGCAGCAATTTTTTCAGCATTCAATGACACGTACGATGTACGTAGAGTCCAGATTATTTCTACCAGATTGTTTGTTCCAGACCGGACTTTTACATTTATATGAGAAGTAACATATGAAATTACAAACTTATTCATTGCCAATAGAACATTTTATTTTATTTTTACGTTGACGATTTTATCATTCTGAAACTTTCGCTCTGACCAATATATTTTATGTTAAGCATTCGTTTAATAACGAACAGTTTTATTTAGCAAGGATTTTCTTGAACTGGGCCCTCGTCATAACCAACTCGTTTTTAAATTCCCAAGTATCGCAATCTCAAAGAATCCGGGATCAAAAGCCGGGCCTCACTTAACCAAAGCCGCCCCTGCGCCCAGGTGTCGAGACACCTCGCTCAATTAATGGGGCGCATGATTCGATTTTGACGATTTTTATCACTCTGTTTTCATCCGTTCCCGCTCAGGTTGAAATGTTTTGTACGGAAGTGAACCGAGACGTAAACATCCAGATTCTAGACTGTGTTTACGCGTCTGCAATGTTGTTATTGCAGGATACCGAACTTTAGACATAACTTTTAACTTTATACGTTATCTGAATGTTTTTATTTTTCATAGTAAAGCAATTTTCGGTTAGTGCTATTGGATATATTTTATTGCACAAATGCGGAATATTTTGTTCGCTAGTTGCATCACTGTGAAGCTTGTTGGAAGATCTAAGATAAAAGCTCGTTTAGTTTAGATAGCATAATATTATGTATAAGATTGTAGATTTCCTTAGAAAACCTTATAAAAGAAAAAAAAATTTTTCATTTAAAGTAATGAAGCTTGCTACCTCATGCAGAAACTCATTACTTCCAGGAATGACTAAATAGTTTTCCTTCACAACGAGATTAAATTTGCATGCACAATTTATTGAAGTTAAGCTAATTGATCAACACAAAATGGGTTACGTGAATTTTATGTGGTATAAATTAATTTGCTCAATGTATTGAAATTGGTTATACCTTAACGGCACTAATAAATGTTAAAATATAACAATATAACAAAACTTCTGAACATTAAATTTATAAATATAATATCTATACATTATTACTTTCAGGGCGATGCGGTTACTACGCGACTATGCTCCGTAAACCGTAATTAATATGTTCATTCGAAGAAATAACACATATTTAAAAAAAAAGAATAGAGCTTTTATCAAGTCTGCCTGAAGCAAGACAGACTGGCGCAAATATTGAAAAAAAATGTGAATATATTAGCGAGAAATCGGTTTCACGTGCACCTATTAATAGATGTTTCACATCAATAATAATAGTACTAAAAAACACGCTTTTTATAGAAAACCGAACTAAAAAATAGAAAATTTTATCAAATTAGTGTATTGTCATGGGTCCTCAGTAAACCTACAAAGTTTGAACGAAATCTGGCCGTTTAAAGTGGGTCAAAATCGCGCCCAAAGAAGTCGATTACAAACAAACATACAGGTGAAGCTAATATAAAGCGTGTAAAAATAATATATTTGATTCAGATCGAAAGTGAACTTATGAATGAAAACACTCCAATTACGTCACAAGTTGGCCAGTCGCCATATTATCTGAAAGACGTGGGCAGAATGTTCCTGTAAGGTCAGAGGTCAAGCAAATACGAAAAATATTTAAAATACGAGAAAACTCTATTCTACAAATCGAGGTTGCAACGCTGTCTACGATCTGTAAGCCAGTTCAAACCTTTGAAAGAGCAATATAAAGTCTCTGCTCTAGTCGCCTGTGTTTCATCCCAGTCTTCCAAAGTTACAAAAACATTACTCACCATATAGTCCGAGAGAAGTTTCTTTCAATTTGTATCCATAGTATCAAAAGCTGGACAATAACTATACAAAAAAAAACCATACAACAATAAATCATACACCGTTGACTGCTCCTTTTCAATCGGAACTAAAATTAGAGAAGCCACGGCAAGAGCCTAGTTTCCTCGACGTAAATAAGTAACTACGTAAAGACATGAATGGAGGCTGGCTGTGAGCCAAAATGTATCAAGATGGAGCGGGGTTTGTCTCCACAAAGTAAAGCTTGCGGTGACTCATCTATTGTGCAATTCTGGAATTTTCTAGATGTGTGCAGATAAAAACTTTTAGACGGTTGCTTTCCAATGGATAGATATCGTGTGCAATTAAGAATCTTGTATTTTCTGTAAATACAAGCACTTAGCAACTTAGACAATAATATTCTATTACATAATTTAAATTTTAAATACTGTGCATGTTTTTAAAGAACGGATTAAAATGCCTTCACCTAACTGGAAAATCTGCAGTCATTTTACTCCGCTATTAAAATAGTTGGCGATCAGTTATCTGAAAAACAAATTATGAAATATGCAGTTGTTATTATATTAAAAGATCCATATTGTTTTTTTAATTAATTTAATACAATTATAATACTTATATCCATTACAAACTGTTGCATATATGTATTTTTTCTGCACATGTACATACAATGCCGGCGCCAGACTGGTACAAGTCTAGTTCAAATCTAATTAACAAAGTTCATTGCGCATATTACTAGTATACTGAACATGTTATGGCTATAACTGCACATAATTCACATAAACACGCATAAAATGTAAAAATTATAATGATTGAAAATGCAAATGTGCATTAATTACTTAATTAAATACACGATGGCCTTTGAACCGATGCAATTGAAGAGATACGGCCTACATTTGTTGTTTTGTAATATAATACTTTGACTTTTTATATATTTATTACATTTTGAGATTAGTTTTCATAACATTTACACACTAGGCACGTTCATGATATACTCAGTAAGTAGGTTGATCATTTTTTAATTTACGTTTGGTTGACAAAGACATTAACAATTTGAAGCATCCAAAACCAAAGTTATCGTGAAATTTTAATATCAACATAATCTAGAGAATTTTTGTCAAAATTCTATCAACTATCTAAAAATCTATGAAGAATTTTGTGATATTGTAAATGGAAGAACATGGTTCTTATTGATTGCACGATAATTAATAAATAATACTGATAAAAAACTGAATACTGATACTGATACTGTAATAAATAAAAATGATTCCTCAAAATTTTCCTCAGACAATTTTACGTAGATATTTTATGACTGCAGATAAATGACAAATACTGCAATTATAAAACAGTAAACACTTTATTACACGATAAAATGCATTCCGTGTAATAACGCAAGTAACACATGTTACGAGTAAGTAATATTTATAATTTATTGAAAAACATGACTTGTAGTTTTGAGTCGCAGATTCTGTATAAACGTTGTAAAATTATGACACAATGATAATTTAGCCACTTTGCTAAGCGATAACGTAATAATGGAAAATTAATCCACTAATAAACAATATTCAGCTAGATTTATGATTTATGTGTAAAAAGTGAAACGTACAACATAAAATAACCTGTGTTAATATGAAATGTCGACGGGAGTTTATAAACATAATTAAGAAAATATTTTACGTGTAGCGCGTGCCATTCTATCGTAATCTACCTATTTTATGCAATTTCTTCAGCGTAATTCTTCTCAAATCACATTTTTTATACATATATCATTTAAAAATATACATGCATAATTCTGAGAATAACAACTATGTAATTTAAATAGTTAACAAAAAATAGGCTGTGAGAAATGAGTGTATAGTATGACCATGGACGTATAAAAAAAGACGGACGGTATACCGCCTAAACATTGAGTGAAGCCTAGTAATGGCGGCGACACATCCATGTGTGTGTGACATGTTGCCATGGCAACACTATGGCAACAGCTGTCCTGATGACAATGGCGGCTGTATTTTTTTTCTATAAATTTTGGCGTAATAATTTTGTCATTAAAACATTAATGAAATAACTTGCTTCCCTGTGGAATGTAATCCCTTGTGTTTTGTTATTTAAAATTGTACTGTTGCAACACCATTTAACCACGCAAGACGGCATTTTAAATATTTTTTGTGAAACAGTGACGCAGTTAATCGGTCGGTAGTTCACGACGTAATGGCGGCCGACTAGCTTACTATGGTGAGAGTGTGTGCGTGTTCATTGTCTTTACACGATCGCTAGCTTACTATGGTGGCTTCACGTTGTTTGTTCGTAATACGGCGTCCGTCTTTTTTTATACGTCCATGAGTATGACGTCAATTAATTATATTGATAGGCAAATAGGCACACAAAACAATCTTATCACACCCTTGAAATAAACACATGTATATTATCCCAAATGACCCCATAACCGCGTAAAACATATAAGGAAGGAATCGCGGCGCCTGTACGCCCCCGCTCGAGATTTCAGTAGTTAAAGGAAATATTCATCGCCCACGCAGAACGTGGGTTTTATGAAGCTTTTAGGAATTTTTTGGCAATGATATACCGTCAAATCGGCTGTAATCTATCAAAATTGTATCAAGTGTCAGCACGTAAAACGTCTGATTCCTTTGGGAATTTCCTTTGACCACGCCGGTGAAGCTTAGGATAACAGTAAGTCGTTTATTTTATAAATGAATATGGTACGAAACAATGTACACTAAAATAAGCATTACAAAATTGTCCGATTTTATAAACCACAATTCAAACTATTAGTACTATTTTGCATTTAATTTGGGTTAAGCGATAATAATTGAAAATTCACCAACCATGTGTTTACAAAACCACACACAACAATTGCTAATACAATAACACGTTTATCTAAAACTGTCCTGTTTAATAATCCACAAATAATCCAGACTTGTTACACGGAACACTATTTTTAGATCCGCCCACAGCCCTAAAATATAGCTCAGGAGGGATGGCCGTCAATGGAGTCTGGAGACCAGCCATGTCGACGCCTTGCTATTTGCGTCACTAATGTATTATTCAGGCTTATTAGCACACGTTTCGTCCATTCAGTATTTAGATTCGTTACGAGAGAATGCGTTTAGATTTTATTCAATTACTCTTAGATTACAAAATAAAATACAGATGGAGCATGTCAATCATTCATCGCCCTTGTCAAAGAAAATACGAAATCAAAAACGAATACGTTCCTCCGCTAGTGCTATAGCGATTCTAGTGTCATGCAATACGTCAAAAGGGGTTTGATATTTTAGTAAAAAAATGCTGTCTTGTGATATCAAAACGCTGTAAAACTTGTTCCCGAAAACAAACAAAAAGATAAAACATCGTTTTACAGATTTTCTGTAGATTATTTGGCTTATTTAATTTTGTATACAAATAATAATTTTACAAATACGAAGGAATTCAAAACTTCAACGTATGCTGCCAGTATTTTGAAAATGAATTTGCCATTTTTAGGGGTAAAATGGTTAAAAGATATTCGGGGTAGTGCTGTTGGATTTTTCGATCGTGAATGTGATTATTTGTATAGTGCAATAAAAGTTCATGGTCATTATTAGATTATTTTAAAAAGTATTAAATACATTATTTTGTTACTTTTATAAAAAGCGTCGTTTTCGCTTGCGATTTAATTCATGTGAACACATGATGGATATGATGAAAATAAAATCCCGCATTCTCGACTAAAAACTACCGCTATTCGCATTCATATGTTTTGAAAAATAATAAATTTTTTTTAATGTAATTTATTTAATAAATTTAATGTAATTTATTTAATAAAAATTGAATAAAATTATTTTGTCCATGTATAACTTTAGTAGATAGGTGATAAAATAATTTTTACAATATTATAAAATAATATCAAAAACCCGAATTTATATTAAAATAAAAATTAAAACATGACTGCTAATAATTTATGTAGCCTACGTCACTACCACCACAGCTACCTTCATAATTCAGATGATTGCAATGACACCTCATAAGTCACAACTCAAAATCGATCCAACAGTTTATACTGCAGGGCGTGTCAAAGAAATATTATACATACATACCTACACTCGAAAAACATAACCCTCTTTCTTCCGTAGTCGGGGAAAATTTTGGGAAAATTTTCAATATCTGGTAACATAACACCCACACAGAAGCACCGTGTACGTACAGTGCAACGGCGAAATGACAGCACACATAGCTTTATGGAAATGACGATAAATTATTCGGTTTAGTTCGGCAACGCTCCATCTGTCTTTTATTTTGTAATCTAAGCAATTACTCTATCTATTTTTGTAGAGTATCGCAAATAAATACAAAGGAATTTGAATTTATTTATTAAAGTGAAATTTCTTTAGGCGCGTTGAGAGTAAAATTTCATGGCAATACCGTCACGTCATGGAGGACGATTTTGGTAACTTTAAATCAGCTTTGGGGTCAAACCTGTTAATTACTTGTTATGGAATAAATAAATAAATCAAATCTTGCCAAAGAAGTTTCATTTCTGACACATGTGCTCTGCTCACAGGCTTTTTTATTTGAATACGTATTGTTTCTTCGACTTAATTCAGTTTCTTTTTTCAACCACATTTACAGCAAAAGCTTTCGTCATACCTTAATCACCTAAATTACCTTATACATTCGTCTGAAACCTGGGTTCTAGTAACACAAACAAATGTAAGAACTAAATCAAACGCTAATATATCATAGAAACTATCTACATATCTAAACCACTACCAGGAAGAGCAATTTATTAGCCTGTAAATGGGGCAGATAAACAAAACACTCATTTGTATATTCATTTCTTGCTTTCTTAAAGATATTTATTACAAAGGACCACGAAGGCTTTATTATGTTTCTTGAGGAAAACAGTATGTATTCTAATCGTATACCAAATAAATTAATATAAATTTTGCTTGTTATGTACGTAAAACTCTTAATTACTAGCTGCAAGCCGTGCCTTTTCTTATGTAACTACTTAGAGAAGTGCTACACGAGTAAAACCCATATTATGTAAATAGAGACTATAATGTTGTGCAAAATTTTATACAAAACTAATCAGTTGTTTTTTTTTATTTTTGTTTAGTATATAACAATTTATCAACATGAAATCAGTAAACAACAAATTATATAATATTATGTCTTTCTAAAATGGAAGAAGTAAACAATTTTAATCTGTGCTGAAGGCTGAACTTTAAAAGTAACCTTAGATGTAATTTATATCAATGTTAAACTCATAATTCTGTTATGATAAGTGTCAAATTAAAATAATTTATTAAATTATTTTTGTAAGTTTACAAAATGTATTTTTTTTTTCACTAAACATTAATAACTTCATATTTCAAATACGATCGTCATTTAAGGTAGATACAGTACCTACACACCAAAAGTACAAAAAATCGTTCACATTATTAAAAATAGTGTAAATATAACGGTACAACACAATATAAACATGTCCTTCCAAAGTGGTATTTGAAAGCACAGCTTCAATGAATAGATTCGGGACAAATATAATCCTTCAGCTACGAGATTTTGCACGCAAATTTTAACAAGGGCCAATATGAATACAATAATTGGATGAGAAGAAGTTTTTGAAAGGGAGGTAATGTGTAATCTTGTTTTCTTTCAAATGTTAGTAACACGTGTGCGCTCTTTTGACTGAAAAAATAATATTTCGTTTAAAAGCTTTTCAATAATGATACTTTAATATCATTAAACATAATAGAAAACCGGAAATTGTTACATGTATAAAAATATTATTATTTTAGTGTTATCTTATTATATAGATATAAATCTCGTGCCACATGTTTGTCCTCAATGGACTCCTAAACCACTTAACCGATTATAATAAAATTCGCACACCATGTGTAGTTCGGTCCAACTTGAGAGATAGGATAGTTTAAACATGTAGGTACCACGGGCGAAGCCGGGGCGGACCGCTAGTATTATAGTATAAATATAGTAATTCGATACATCTTTCATGAATGTAATGGTCTTCTAAATTCTCATTCTCAGAACACTATGCTACCTGCACCCTTTTTTCGGTAACTATAAAGTATTTGACAAGGTGCGAAAAGTTGTAATTTTTTTTTTCTACAAACATTTAACATCATAGATTTAAATTGCAGGTAAATCGTGTGCAACTCTACGGTAGTTTCGTATTTTCTATATTAATTTGAAAAAATAAGCAACATTCTATAATTGTAACAAATATAAGGAATATAGTTAATTAAATAGAATAAAGTGTAATTTACTCTTTCAATTTAGGAAACAAGGGTAACATTGATACCTACTAAAATTTTCTTCTATTCTACTATTTTCTGCAATAAATGCGCAGCCACAGATCACAGAAAATGTGCGCAGCTAAGAGTGGTGTCAATTCACTCATGTTATATAATTGTTGTTGAAACATTTTGTACATGCTAATTAACATATTATAATACGATAGTGCAATTAACAAGTAATATAACGCAGATCAAAGTTGCATATTAAATATATTATAGAAAGAACTTGTATAAAGTACAGTAATAATTGTACAGAAATTTGTAAATTAATTATTTATGTAATTTAGTAAGCTGTTCGCCCCAGCGCGTAGACGATGTTTTTGTGACATTTTAAAATTATAAGATGTTGATATGAAAATGGAGACAAATTAAACGAACCTAAAATTAATTAAAATTTAGCCCACTACACAAACCACCTCGACTTTACCTATAAATTTAAATAAATTAAAGCAAAACATATACAACAGGGCGACACATTCCAACAGCATCTCAATTCAGTGAAATCACTTTTTAAAAAGCAATCATTGTAGTTAGTAGTGTTTAAATGCTCAATATTTGATGCTAAACCAGTCTTATTTACCGGGCATTGAACCCACTTTCTTCTGATTACAACCGTCAAATAAAAGTAGAAATTGTTCACTTATATACAAAAAATACTTTACAAAGCCCAGTATGATTTTATTTAGTCATTATTAAATGATTGATAACTTTGTTGATTGATTGTCAACGGCTCGGCTATCGAGACAGAATCAGTCTCGTCAATTTTATTGTAATTTTTTATTCCCCTCTTGTAATTATAATATCATTGTTTATTCCTAAAATAATTGATAAATTTATGCTCAAAGTATGCTTGCGAAAAAGATCATAATATAATTTTATTGTTATTGGTGTGTGTGAAAATTAATAAAATTTTATGTTACGAGTAAAATGTCATCGCTTAGCTTCTGTTAAATGTCTTGTGCTATTAGAATGAATTATGGATATTATATGGATATTCTTTTTGTGAATGTTAAATGAACGTAAAAATCTTACTTTAATATCGTCACATATTGTATTACATATATTTTTATATACTGTAAGTGTTTTCAACATCCAATATCATAAACTGAACCCAAAACTTATGTAGAAAATAAAGCGCTAGCACAGCGCTAGTGTCTCATATACGAAGAAAACTGCGTCTACATATTGTACAAACTGGAAAACAAAAATTTCGAATACTTTAAAAACATTCAATTCAATTCGTATACCAAGGAAATAGTTCAAGTATAAATTTAGATATAATCTTGTTTTCAAACAGTAATATAAAGTGCATCCACCGAAATACAGTAACAGTTCGAGTCGACAAAACTTATAGAACAAAACACATTAAATTCTCAGATGCTTTATAGTTTAGCTGCGTAATAACGTAATAAATAGATTAGCTTTATGGATGATTCAAAAATCTAATCACGTTAAGAAAAAATCTGTAGATACTTATATTATGTAAGTATTTCCTGAATTTAAAATAGCCTATCTAAGAAGTATCAATCTTTGAAACTCCATACTGAACCGATTATTATTATAGTGCAATAGAAACAATATAATATATATAATATAATATATATATATATATATATAATACGTTATTCTAAAGATTCATATTATGGTGTTTATAATATTTATTTGAAAAATACATTGGTGTGGATAGGATAGTGATACAGGAGCAAACATATAAATTCGTATTGATGCAAAAGTTGATGCAACTGCCAACTGCACATTTAAGGCAATCCTGTGTAGTAAATTATTTTGACTTCTTACAAAAGTTACTGAATTTTTGCGTGAGATACGAAGTAAAGCTAATAAAATATCAAGTTATACATGTCATAACTGCAGCTAAACCTACAGCGTTGTTCTTCGTAGTATGTGAATTGTAAATTATACAAAACAATAAAATATCACATTCTTGAACATGTATTTTAAGAAACATGTTGCTAATCGTATTTTGTATGCACAATCACGGAGTTATGACTCGTGGCGGTACTATGACGCTTTAAGGCGTTACGAAATAAAATAATTTGTTACCTTACTTTTAACATGTAAAAAATACAACATCAAACTTGTTAGTAAGAAGTTGAAAGGAGTTGTATTGTAAATACTTAACTGATTATGTAGATGGCATAGAATAACATAATTTTCCTTTGCTCGTGATGTGAGATGTCCTGTATTCGAGCCCTTTCGGTTGATCATGGTGTAGTAAAGCACAGGATCGTCTATTTTCTTGTAAAGTAAATCGACTATTGAAGGAATGTGACATACATCTATCTCATATCATAAAAAGCACCCCTAGTAGCATGTTACACAATTTAAGAAATTTACAACAGCAAAGCTACATTTTAGTGGCTCTCACTTCTGTAGCTTTCGGAGTAGGTCGAGATGGGTCTGGAGAGAATCCCTCTATGTCATTTACATGCATTATTCCATCGTCGTCGTTAAATATTACCGCGTTCACTCAAAATAGCGAAACGCTGTAAAATTCGCATTTGTAAGTACGCACGTTTCAGCTTTGGCGGTAAGGAGCCGACACGAGGCATATGTATGCACATTCCATACAATGTTCTTGGGTATAACTTTTTTCTTAGTTAGGTTAAAGATTAAATATAATTTTTATGACTAAAATAATAATAATTTTTATGAATAAAATTTTTATGACACAAATAATACAAATCGTCAAGTTAATTTTTACTTTATTATAATATGGAACTGAAAAGCTATAATTATTGGCTCTATAATAATTAATTTATAGGTATCTTGTCAATCATATACATACTATAAACATTGCATCAAGCAATCTGATCTTGAAAAATGTTATAAAATATACCAATCTAACAAACCTTACAATCGAAAGAATAAAGGAATAAGAAACAACAATTAATACGAATTTAAATTATGGTTCCATTTATCTTGTGCAATATTAATCCAATACAAAATTTGGCAAATACAAAACCGCTTAAATGGCATATAGACATGAGTCATCAGGGTAAGTAAATTCATAACCACAAAACAAAGTTGATATGGGCAATAAAGCCTGCGAATACGTATACGAGTAACATATGAAATACAATGAGCAATGAATTGCTACGTATCAAATAAAACACCACATTTTGACTCTTAAATCTTGCAGGATTATATGCTTTTTGTTTTGTATATTAAATTAACACGACCGAATTACGGAGGATCGTATATCAATTATCATGATAAATGAGAAAATGATTTGTACCACCCCGTATAACATTAAATTAATAATATTTTTATCAATTTAAATAGTTGACATTTCAAAATTCGGAAAGAAACAAAATATTGAATTACATGAATAATGCCAAGTATTTAAGTACCTATACCTACTTAGATATACATAATTAGTTTCTTTTTAACATAATGGAAAATAATTCAATTTGAATAATGTGCAATTTAAATCAATTGGCAATATTATGTAATTTATAATAATTAAAAGATACCTAATAAATAATATTTTATGCACTAAAATGAAATACACAATTATGGACATTTGAATCGTAGTGTAAATTATAAATGTGTCAAGAAAATAAATGAATTAAGAAATAAAAATCAATTAATAAACTTTTCACTATACATTTATGAAAATTAATGATGTTTTGTAGTGACAAGATCGTTAGTAGAGTTATTTTATAAATAAAAAGAAAACAATTGTATGCAATCTATAAGAGACTTGTTCAAACTGAAGTGTTAATATGATAATGTCAGATTTAAAGAAACCTACTTTAATTATTTACTACAACCATATGACAATACTAAAAATCTGACTAAAAGTTTATATGTAATCCAGACAAATTCAAAATGTACCAGTCGAAAACTGTCTGCGACACGCGATATTCGCGAAATGTGCGAATGGCATATGAAATATGATTGTCGGGCGTCTCGGTAAGCAATTTGGGGTTCCGTACCCTGCGAACGCAATTGGAAACGTTGCCAGAATTGTCATCTTTACGCTCGCTGGCCCGCCGATATCAACCATGTATTGCGTTCAACTTTTTAATTACAATATGTTCTACAGTCTACTGTCTGGCTTGATGAGTTGTGGGTATTCATTTCTGAATCATTTAACGCTCAAGCCTTTTTTTGGTAATCATTTTATATTGCTTATGCTGGTAACTTTTAAGGCATTAGCTAATTTTTAAATAGTATGTCCTTGTTGAAGTTTTTAGATATTATACTTGCATCTGATTTGGTTAAAATAGATATGTTGAAACTTTGGAAAATATTTATAATAAAGTGGTAGAGTAGTTTATAGTTTATGTCCATAAAAGTTACAACGCTCCTTTTCTTATAGATATGTAATTCCACTATCATATAAAATTGCAAGAAATTTCATTTAAATAAAAACAAAAAAACTAAAAAAAGATTAAACATTTATTTCCTCAATCTCCATCCACAAAAAACCAATACTCCAACATTAGTGTAGACTGTAGTCCATCAAAATAATGTTTGTGCACCGACTGCTGCCGCTGCCTTTCATCGCGAAGCTAAGCATTGTAACGTCGTACATATTCCATGGCTAGTATCCAAATGCATTGCAATAAGAACATTGAGATTGCCCTAAACAGTCGTTGCCACTATTGTGTCCAATATATTCGAATGGTCGATTTAATTTCAACAGCTTCGCAACAAATCGGAAAATATTGCCTGATTCCACTCTAATATAAACGCTTGAAAGCAATGTGGATTTGGGCCAAATATTGAAGTATATTAGGGCTCGCAAGATTTAGTTTGGACTTAGGATTACATTCTTGTGTGTTGTAAGTATTATTTTTAAATAATATCTAGATATAGAGCAATTATTGATCTAGGTATATGAATTTTAATCTCTTAATATTATATATTACAACTTCTCTAAAAGCAATCGTTGTACATGCTACCTCTGAACATCCTAGGACTTAGACTATTATAGATAGATTCTAAGTAACATTTCACAGTACCTACGAGTTTCAGAATCAACACGTCGAGAGGTGCATCAACAGTTCAATCTACCTGAGTCGTTCAGCGTGAGAGCATCATGATAAACGACAGGATAGCTCAAATTTACGCGCGTCTGATGTTCCGCCATCCAATTCTGAATACGGCTCGTAAACTTGCGGTCATGTGCACGTAACCGATCGACTTTGATTTGAAAACACCGCAAACCATATAGCTATAGAGTTTCACTAACACAGCTCAAGCAAAACCCAGCCCTATCATCCAGGCAATAGTATTGGTTTTGCATTACAGCACATAGGTCCTTAATTATATTGGAGCTGCCGTGAGAACCGTGAAAAACACTTTAGCTTCTAACAAACAGCACAAACAATACGAAATTAATTAATTACTGACACTAAGTGTAACTCATGGCCTGAAGAGAAAATAAGATGCAGTAGCTACGTTAGAAATTATTCATTCTATGGAAACAAAGTACGGTAGCAATATAAGCTATAAGCTATAATATAAGCCTATAAAGTGAAGTCCCATGTCCCCTAATAGTGGGGTAAGGGGCAGATGCATTATACATCTGTTTCACTGATCGATTTTCTTTAGGGACAAGTAGGTGATCAGCCTTCTGTGTCCTGCCAGACCAAGACATTTTTTTTTCTTCGTCTTTACCGGGAATCGAACCCAGGACCTTCAAGCGGTTGGTCTCAACTGCTTGAAGCGGTCCGTGTACGGCCGCCCTTAATTATACATTTTGAGCTTTGAAATTTTCTATATTCTAGGGCAGAATAAGTTATAGTCGATAGTATTTAGTGTTCACACTTAATTTCCGTTTTGGATTTCTCTACTTTACACAAGTAACAGATTTACGTATAAAAGTTATCCATAACAGCTTTTTTTTTAAATATGAACAAATATTTAAAATTTATCAAACAAACGTAACGCATTACACTGATCTCCAATAAACAAGTTATTACAGTCAAGAATGTAAATCGAAGCTTTGTATAGAAAGCGAGAACTTTCCCAATGGCTATAAAATCAGTACAATATTTTTATTTGTGTCAATAACACCTTAATATGAAAATTCCGTAAAGCAAGAATAACGACCCATTAATGAATCAAAGAATATACGTCGATCGACGATATATTACCACTTAATTACCAATAGATTATACTTATCATAGAAAAGAAAATGCTTTATTTCACTCGTCGGAATTTGTATATTTACAAGTATATTAAGGAGATTAAGAGGATCGTTTCGATTCCACTATCAATAGTATCGCCTCGTGTTTACAAACTTGTGTTGCTTTGAGATTTAAATTAGGAATTCGTGGTTTATCGAAACAAAAACACGCTTCAAATGGTCATGGCATTTGTAAATATACAGAGGATGAGTGATATTAATTGTATGTCGGAGAAATAACTTAGATATCTAGAAGGAGTTTTGAAATTGGCTGAAAATATAAGTTTTCATACTTTAGATAAAATCCTGATTAGATAGGTATGCTTTTTACACTAACAATGAAAAACTAAATATTTTAACAAATAAATTGCTTTCGTAATTGTTTCCATATTAGAAAGGAATAATTTTATAACATTAATTGTATATTCGAAACAAGATAAAATAAAAAAGAACCAAAATTAAGGATCATACGTAGTTAACAAAGGCATGTCATTTTTTACCCACACACCTTATGATCAAACGATCAAATTTTAATAAATCGCTTCCTGCCCTATCGATATTATTTCAAATAGATAACTTCGTGAAGGACTATAAACTAGTTAGCTATGAAACTCGCCTCGGAATCTTATCAATGTATCGGCTCATATTACAATCTAATGCGTTATACGAATCATTTGCATATCAGTCACTATGAGATAATATATAAACAAATGCGTTTATAAGAATATACTACAATCTATATGCCTACGCAATTTAATAATAACATAATAATGCACTTATATAGGTAGTTCATTAACAATATCTACGAAGATAGATTCTACCAATTATTAAGATTATAGACAACTTTAAAATACGTATGTTAATATTTTTCGGCTTTAAATAAATATTTTGGAGAAAATTCGGCTATTAATACATGACGTCACTTTCCATCAAATAAAATTGAAAAATGAAAAATCAACAAAAATCAAGATCGAATTGATTGGAGGAACAAACATTGGTCTGTTTTATTAAGACGTTATAATAATGTTCTATAATAACAAGCTGAAGACAACGCAAAATAAAACGAGCTGCAACCAATCGATAAACAATAAAATAATGTTGTACATCCGCATTCTCGCGCTTCTAATCAAATATACAATAATTTATAAAGTTATTCTGCTTTATAAGCTGATATAAAACTATACTGCAAACGCTTTAGGTCACTAAATTCTCTTTTAACTTGAGAAACGTGCCATAAAAACGTCTTAATTAATTGTTCAAGTAATCTATCCTATTTGTACGACTACTTTATTAAAGGCGGTCGAAAACAATTTTAGTGTGCCATAAAGTTTATGACGAGTGAACATATCAGACGTTTATAAGCTTGTCCATATAATTAATAAATGCGCAAAGGAATATTATGTTAATTCTTAATTTATTAACGGAAATTCTGGTCATACGGTACTCTTAATTTTATAACATGACTAAAGTTGATTTTGAAATTTATAAAATTGATCTTAATTTTTTACACGTTTATATTGTCATAAATGAGGCTAAAAAAATACCTACTTACCATGTTTCATAAAAAAATACGTATAATTTCTATTTCTCTTTCTTACATTGCCTCATTGGAATAGAAGTATTTAGTATTGCTTTTTACATAATATTTACTTACTGAACCAATTTCGCTAATATTTGTTATCATATGGAATGACATGTAAGTATGTACATATACCTACGGTAAATAACGAGTTACTTTTAACGCAAAGCCGCAGACTAACGTTATATAACTTTACAAACTAAAATTAAATACTCGTTTGTTCGGTGAATAATAGTTTTATCGAAACCTTTGTTAACAATTATAATTTATTTGAAATCATATCGATTGTAGCGATACACGATATCTTCGATCTTAAATATACGGTCCACTTCCACGAACTATGTGCCACTGGGTTACTGGGATCTATATTTATTTTTTATCTGTTAAGGTCAATGTAATGGAATGGTCAATTAATAAAACTATCATTACTGTTTATACGCTTAGTTGTAGGCATTGATAGTAATTGTAAAACTTTATACCTATAGGTAACTGTAGTATGCGGAAAATGAATAAAACTACATATTTGTATTCTATAGTATTTATTTATTGATCCATAATTCAAGTAGTAGGTACAAAAATCATCGTTTCCAATGTTCATTCGTCTAAACTTTTATTTCGTGTCTTAAGAAGTACTAGAACTTAGAAGTATTAGAGCTGGCGTGGCGGTAGAAGTATCGTGTTGAGTATTGAGTATCCTTGCTGGAACCTGGATCTGCAACACAATCGCTATGAACAATAGAAACCGGAGGGGTAACAATGGCTTATATAGCATTATTTTTTTTCATTGTGGGTATGAATTGGTGCTAGATCTATACTAATACATATTATAAAGCTGATGAGTTTATTTGTTTGTTTGAACGCGCTAATCTCAGGAACTACTGGTCCGATTTGAAGTATTCTTTCGGTGTTAGATAGCCCATTAATCGAGGAAGGCTATATATCATCACGCTAAGACCACCAGGAGCGGAGCCCCGCGAGTGAATCCGCAGAGCGCAGCTAGTAGTACAGCTATATAGCTATATATAGCGGTCACTTTTCCACACTGGGAATAAGGGCTTTAAGACATCATGGTACAGGGCTAGACGCTAGTTCTCATCATCTACTACATCGGCTTCGTAACCATACCTCAGAGATTATGATATGGACGCAAGTTTACATAGAATGTGTATGAATACTTCCTACTTAGTTAGTTATATTTTTTGTAATCCATTCATTGTAATCTCATTCGAACTTAGTAAATTGATATCACTGCCGATATAACAATACAAATAATGTTGAAAGATATAAACATATAAGCTAAAAGCCACATCATCAAATTATCGTAATATGTCAGTCAAACAGAATTCAAATGTATATTGAAAATACCTAAACTGATATTAATTAGACTCTTCAAGGATCGCTACTCGCTAGTAACTGTGACGTTCGTAACGCCGATAACAATCAACGCGGCGCCCGAAGCGTCACCAACTGCCACCATACTGAACGAGGACATTAAAAACGGTCAAGTAATAGACATAAATTAAATAGCCATACATGTCACTCAAGGATACGAAGCCTCAAGTCAGGTAGTTAAGATCCGAAACAAAAATAGCAGATAACGCAAGTGAGATGTTTATTTTTATGTGATCCTAACAAATGTCACTAATTTACATTTTTCGATGGTAGTTAATATGACAGTCCGTTAAGATATCATTATATGCCTATATTGAAGGTTATCTTTAAATTTCTCAAACAAGAATATAAATATAGGTATGTATATTAGTTTTTTATAAGATGCACTTTTCTCTTCTTCTTAATATTGATTGTATCCTTACACCGAAGTCGATGAATATCTTCATGCAATGATACAAATATTCGCACGTTGCATAGTGATTAAAAATCAAGATCATATATTTTGAACTTATGTAAACTATTGTAACATTTTTCTTAAATCCGTTATTTATTAAAACTAGTGGTCCGCCCCGGCTTCGCCCATGGTACATGTTTAGTATCCAATGTCCTTCTCCTGGCTCTAAACCACCTCCCTGACAATTTTCAGCTAAATCGGTTCAGCCGTTCTTGAGTTATAAGTGGAGTAACAAACACGACTTTATTTTATATATAGATAATACACACATCAAAATTCAATCATCATGATTATAAAATTAAGTCCAAAACTTCAATGTTAAACACAAATGGAAACAAAAATTAAAATCAGTTACAGCTGTCTTATTAATATTCATTTTTACATCGCGTTCCGTTCATTGTTCGTGCGCACAAACTTTCTTGACGTCAAGTTTTCATCCTAAATTACTCGGAGGGGTCGTACCACACGCGAATATATTGCAATTCATTACAAGACGAACGCTAGAAACCGATACACAATACACAGTTGTTGCATGTAAATTACTCGACGTACTCATAATCTCGCCAGAAGCCAAACAATAGAGCAATAAAAGCGACTAGCATTGACTCGGGAAAGCTACCAGGTATCGACAACAAATAAATCAGACGAGCACTATACTTGCACTGAAAATATATCGAGAAGTCCCGAGCGTTACAAAGTAAACAGCACCAGCGCATAAGTCAGTTTTCAACATGAAATACGTTCCGTAGAAGTGGGACACGGTGAGCTACGTTCATATCTGTCGCATCTCTACTTTGATTTATTTTCAAAAAGCGACAAACTTGTAGCAAATTCCCTTTATTTATCGTGTTAGTGCGACGAGACATTTATGGATTTGGGAAAACAACTGCGCACTAAATTTAGGAGAAACTATAGTTTTATTAAGTTGTTTTCTATAAGCGGTAAACTTGCAACTTGTGCGCTATTTGAAGTATTATGGAGGTAAAGTTTACAATAACGAGTAGTTACACTTAAATCTGAAACTCAAAAGAAACCATTTGTTTCACCAAAATACCTTCACGCGGTGTTTCGTAAGCACAATCTCAAGAGCATCAAGGCAGGCAGTGAAAATCCGCTCTCATTGCGCATTTTAACAACTATACCATTCTTAATAAAAAGGCCCTTTAGATTCTATCAAATTATACCGTTTAAGTTGTAATTTAACTATTGTTAAACGTTAATACATCATTACGCCTTTATTCAATCATTTTAAACAATTGGTTGCACTTTCCTTACCTGTATAGTTTCAGAAAATTCTTAGCACTATGCTTTATATTTTACGTTACAGCTTGCACAATTAGTTCCTTAACAACATTCTGATTTCTATTTAATACTGAAATAGATCATTTAAATCATCCCCACACTGCACCCTGCGCCGTAATCATCGCCTGTCGGCTGCGTCATTCGTAAATCGTAATCGTAACATCTCGATGCGATGGTATCAATCACGTACCACTCTACGTGATCCCACCAATTTTACCATAATTAGATCCGTTCTCATGACTTACTGCATTTTTGTAACTGCTATTATATTATGTGGAGTAAAGGTTTTGTTAATTGTAATGATGAAATCGGGTTGCACAATGTTGTTTACTAGATTAGATACAAAAAAATTGTTGACAAACAAAGCACATTGCCTGGAACACCCGAGCTCGAATCCCATCCTTGTTGTCAATAATTAAGGTTTGAATGATGATTCAATGCAAAAAATACATATCATCACTACATAGTATAAAACAAAGTCGCTTTCTCTGTCCCTATGTCCCTTTGTATGCTTATATCTATAAAATAAAACTACGCAACGGATTTTGATGCGGTTTTTTTTAATAGATATAGCGATTCAAGAGGAAGGTTTTAGTATATAATTTATTAGGTTTTAGACAAAGCGGGCGAAGCCGCGGGCGATAAGCTAGTTTAGCCTAATTAGTTATTAGTATCAGTGGATATTGTTACGATATAAAAGCTGGTCAATTTCTAAGGTCAGAGTAGCTGTGAGCTTTGTTGGAGCTGCAGAAAGTTTATACGTATGGTATACATTTTTTTTTGTCCTTACTTAAAAGTGTTTATTTATTACCCGAGTGCGAAAGAAGGAGGGTAATTTTTTTAGAATGTATGTGTATTTCTTTGTCCCGCTCTACAGCCAGAAACGCTAGATGAATGACTAGATGACCTATGAGATCTTTAATCATGTAGGTAACAGAGGTAGTGCCTGAAGGCTGAATATTAGACTCTTGTTGTTCAATTTAGTGATGAAAGTGATACCTACAAGGAAAGAAGTCGTAGGTCTTAGAAGAGATATCATTATTTAAAGAAATAAACAATAAATAATGGATGCCTTCAATTTTGCCTTCGCTTTCATAACATCATATTACATTGCATTGTAAAGGTCAAAAATTATAATTTAAAATTTTATATTCAAGTTATTAAAGTATAAAACATTTTAAATTTACTATCTTAACTCCAGAGCAATAAAAGCAAAATTAGAAATAAAATGGTTTTGTTTTCCGAAAAGAAAAAATAAAATAAATATGTCGAGACCCAAATTTTATTCCTTTTCAACTAAAAAAAGACATTGCCACATCAGGCGCACTTTGAACAGAAATTTTAATCAAAGTGTGTAATAATATCTAAAATTATATGTACTATTAGTTGAGCCAATTTAATAGGCAACATTTGACGTCTATCAATTTTATCTTCATAGGGTGGTAACCTGCTTAAAAACATCGATTAAAGCGAATTAATCGATACGGACTCTAAACATTTGTCAATCGAACTTGAAACACATGTCAATAATTTATGATGATTTTTATTCCCAAGTAATCAATGCATTCGATTCTAGATGTCAGATTTCGATTTTTAGAGTAACGTCTCTGGTATTTAAAAAGAAAAAAGGTTTATTGACACAAAATTGTAGCGACGTCAGTTCTTTAAATAAGAAAATGTTTATTATGTTTAGAATGGTTTATCAGTAAAATCAAATCCTAAAATTAGTTGCATCGGTCATTATTATTATAAATATGTAATCGTAATTGAAAAAAGTTAAGCAAATGTGCAGTTCTAACAAAACGAAATATCATGTTATTCTATGTCATCGTTACTAGGTTACGTTGTTGAATTTTGTTGAACTGTCAAATGTTGCCTATTAAAATGGCTCTACTATAAATTTAAAATAATAATGGCCGGTTTCACAACTTGATGATATGTTTTGTTTAGCCTATATGTTAGTTTAAATGACAAATAATATATTAAAACAAATGTCAAAAAATGTTAACAAGGCATTATCAGTAAGCAGTGAAACCGCTCATAATAGTCCAGGATTCTTCGCCCATTTTTGCAAGTGTATAATCACGCTAATTTTCCGCTTAAAAGCTTTATTTTGATGAGACGCCCCATAATTTCCTGTACGAAACTCTCGATTATGGTAACTAACAGAGGTAACAAGGATAAAATGTTTTGATTTGATGGTTCTCAAATATTTATTACACAATTTGTAGGACAATATGTCTGTTGCATTATATAAATATTAACTAAATGAAAACAAAAAAATCAGCTGGTTAGTAATCATTTTTGATGACCTCGTTATCGATACACATTGGAAAGAGGGGACTCTTTGATCAAACAATAGATTTTGTAGGACAAATATTTTTTCGAATAATTTAGATAATTATCTTGAGATTGAACAAAAAAAAAGATTCAGTTAGTAATAAATATTTGAGAACCATCAAATCAAAACATTTTATCCTTGTTACCTCTGTTAGCTACCACAATCGAGAGTTTCGTACAAGAAATTATTGGGCGGTCCATAAAAATAAAGCTACTCACGAAAAATTAGCTTGATACTAATCACTTGCAAAAATGGGCGATGGATGGAACTAGAAGACCAATACTTGCCAAAAAGCACTGACAATATAAAACTATTTACATATTATAACTAAGAAATTAACACATCTTAAAGAAAACCTTATGGCTTCGAGCAGCTTCGAGTCACTCAATAATTTACAAATAATGAGAGTCTCTATTTTAATTATTATCTACACATTCACACGTGAAAATACTGGAATATTGTTGATAATGACGCAAAAAAAACTGTAAGTATTTATGTGGAACTTAAAACTATAAATACTAATACATATTATAAAGCTGAAGAGTTTGTTTGTTTATTTTTTTTTTGTTTGTTTGAATGCGCTAATCTCAGGAACGATTTGAAAAATTATTTCGGTTTGAGATAGCCCATTTATCGAGAAAAGCTAGCTATTTTGTAGGCTATATTATGCGGGTAAAACCGCGGGGCAGTTACAAATACTATATAACTATCTCATTAAATCTAGCTACCTACTTACTACATATTTATTAATTTCCAGGTCTTTATACAATACCAAATATCTCCTCTAACAACAGAATGTTATCTACTTAGAAGCTAAAAAATATTATTTCAAGTGACGCTTCTGAACGTTATCTATATATAGAAAAATACATTAAAAATAATGTAATTTAATAAATATTAGTTGTATTTAAGGTTCATCTTATTTTCGTTCTAAGATACATATATTATGACATTAATAATAAAAAATTATATGTTTAAAAAACTAAATCCATACTAATATTATAAATGCGAAAGTAACTCTGTCTGTCTGTCTGTTACTCAATCACGCCTAAACTACTGAACCAATTTGCATGAAATTTGGTAAGGAGATATTTTGATACCCGAGAAAGGACATAGGCTACCTTTTATTGCGAAATATGTACCACGGGCGAAGCCGGGGCGGACCTCTAGTATTTATATAAAAGTAACTAAAATTGAATTTATGTCATGACGTGAAAATAAAGTACTCGGCCGTTCTCCGTGCCGCGGCCACGGCCGTCTCGGGCAGCGGAGTTCACGGCTTTTAAAAAAAAACTTAAAAATGACAGGACAGAATTACTAAAATAGTGTTTAAGAATAATGTAAACTTTATATCTCGTTCATAGTAGTAAGTAGTAGTTCAAGTTAAAATAAATAACTTATAATAAGTACCTATTAATAAAGCTAGTCTTTATTTTTACAGACATCAGAAGAAAGGCGCAAGAAAAGAGAAGACCTTTTATTGCTTTAGCATTTTGTTAAAATTTATATTAAAATGAAAAGGAAATATTTAGATATATATTTACTGAAATTAATGAGTATATAAAGAATAGTTATTAAATCACAAAACAACATTCAGAAATGGCTCGTATTCTATTTCATGCCGAATGTATTCGCACAACCTTTGACATTGTAATAAACACAAGCCATTGTCAGTAATCATATCTGAAATCATATGAATCTGTACTTGAGGCGCTATCCTTCCTATTTCTGTAATATTTATCTTTGTCGTTTTTTAATCTTTTACCACCGTACCTTCTATCGCTATACTTTATTGTACGACCCTCGAGTTCTTCTTCATACGAACCTCTCCAATTATAGTCGAGATGATCGTTCCTCCTTTTATTATGACCATTGTGAGTATCTCTTGTCAAAATGGGATCTGTATGGGATTCGCGGATCGGTTTTATAATAGTCGGTTGGTTTATCTCAGAGTTAGGCGATTTAGGCTGCTTCGTTCCTAGAAGATCTGCTATATAAACTTTCCTCTCTATTTTGTAACCACGTGCCGTTTCAAATTCTGTAAAAAAATGTTGTTTAAAACAAGTAATAACAGTTTATTATTCAGTAAATACATATATAACTGCGAACACCGGTATTTTGATGATACATTTTATTCAGGATTATTAAAGTATTTTCTTCTAGATATAAACAACTGGGGTTAAGCATCTATTCTATACAAATTTTAAAGTCTCTATAATGCATCATTATTATATTAAACAAACGAAATTTTGTTAATTTTATCTAAAATAGAAAACATTACAGTCAAATAAATTCTTGTAAACAAAATCACATTAATTTTTTAAAAAAATTAAAAAAAAATTGGGGCACTTTTTACTTACAGACACTAATTTTTACTATAAGTTGAATATTATGCTATAAGACAAACTTAAATTATTTTCGTTTTAAAATGAACGGAAACCTAATATTGTATAATAAGTACATACTGTCGATAGCGCTGGCAGCGGGCCACCGCAGTCGATCGCGCAGGTATCGACACACCATGTACCCCGTACGGTTCAATCCATGCGTGCAGTGAACACCCAACAAGGAATCTGTAACAAAGAATCTATTAGCTCCATATTTTTATAGGCTATAGGACAGATAGATATAAAAGTCTGCTACAATTTTGAAGCAAGGTGATTCGTCTATATCTTGACTATATAAACTTTTTAAATCTCGTTTTACGCTTAGATACTTAAATTATATACGTACACGCATGATACAATCTTAAATCATCTCATTAATTAATTACCAAATATATTCCCTATTAAAAGCTATTTCCTCAACAACAAAAAATTAAAGGTCCATAATCCATATTTTCCCAATCATATGACATATCACGCTACAGCTTTAGGAGTCTGTCAAACCATACATAAATAAGTGTAAATACGATATCGAATATCGTTCACGATTTCATACCAATAAAATATGGACTACGGTGATATCCACTACGACGTTTATCATCTGGATGATCGCGTGACAGCCAGCGCCTTTAATTTATAGCCTCTGTAGATCGTGTTAAACACTGCAGTTTTCTTTTTTTGCGTAAACATACACGCCTACAGCGCACCTATCTTATTGTGTGAGATTGAGAGCAATGATAATTCAATTAATCGTTACATTTTAATACCATAGATTATAGATTTGTTGTCAATGACGGTTATAATTGTAATTATTTGCACTGAAATAACGCGAAGAGTTTGGACACTAATCTTAAATCTCAAAATTTCTAACAAAACTATTGAACTACAAATTAAAAACGCAATTCGCTCTACTCTAGCTCCATCTAAACTTCAAACAATAAATCACTAAGAAAAATACAGCGCGTCATCGTGTTTACTTCAAAATACTGCAAGCAGCGGGGTCGTTGACTGCTCGCACCCCTCGCACCCCCGGTGGGGTTAGCGGCGGAACTCGCGGCCCGTGGTTTGACACTTCCTCAGGAAGACCTTTGAAGTGTCGCAAGATGCTACCCTACGCCTGGAGTCGAATTTACACTTTTTTGAGGGGGAGGCGATGTAATTATGTACACGTTAATATATAGAGGAAAAGCTGATTTACAAAAAACTCGAAATCGAAAAAAAAATAAAAGGAACAGCTCCAAATATTTGCATAAGGCTAATTAGTATACCTAAAGTAAACATACTTATTAATAAATTCTTCTTAGTGACGTTCTCACAGAACATATTCACGAGCAGTCTCGGTCAATAACTAGTATCTGTGCCTAAACGTATAGTCTATACAACTATCGTATATTTCAACATAAAAACGTTTCTAAACTCTTCCCACGAAGAGAAAAGCACATTTGATGCATTACACATGCAAATATGCGACGTCTCCAGCCGACGAACAACATTTGCGTATACTAAAATCTATCAAGAGGGCTTTCAACGGGAACTTAATTAACGACTGACACGGATTTGAATTAAAGAAACAAACAATAAACGATAATTGCGACCGCCAAAGCGATTAAGTCGTTAGCGAACGCTTGGCGGAGATGTGACTGGGTTTCGCGACGGCCAAATGTCGACGATGCGGATTTTGAAATATCACAGCACTAACTTTCTTCTCTGTTAATTATAACGATGTTGTTTTTAATTACTACTAAATTTTAATAATATTTTTTGTTCAGGTACTATTAGCGATATACTGCTTATTTAAGCTATTATGGGTGCCAACGTTCATAATATTTTTGTATTTTATGTACTAAATCAATTCAAATAAATAATTTGAATTGATTTAGTACCGTAAATAAAGAATTACATTGAAAATGTAAACTGAACAACAACTTTAATATTGATCACATCAAACAATACCACTCTATGTAGTAACTATTAAAATGAGTATAAGATTTATGTATGAAATAGCTTCATTTCAGCATCAGACAATATTACGATCGGTAATGCAATTCCAGAAAATTCCAGCTAATAAAATTGTAACCGGTTTTAATTTGAGAAACAAAAGAGTCATTTTAACAAAATCATAAATAATTTTCAAAGTCATACAAAGAAACATTCCACCTCTCAGCCATTGAATAAAGTCACACAATAAACATAAAACCAGTAACCGAGAGCAAACAATCGAACGAACATAGAAGCATTAAAAGGGGGCGTTACATAATTTTAATAATGTATTATTATATTATTGTGATCATGTGATGTATCTCATTATTACATCAGACACTATAGACTTAATAAACCGATAGACTGCTCGTCTTTTTCCAGAATTAATTCACTTATTATAAAACAGGGGGTAAATCCTCCTGTGACATTTACATTTTAGATATTGTGTCGATTTTGTCACAGAAACATACTGTTTATCTATCTATAAAATTTAACATTCTCATTACTTAGATTCTTGTATTACGAAAATTCACAACCATACTGAATTATCCATTTCTCAAGCAGTAGGTATGCATAATTTTTCCTTAACTGAGTCACTCGGTGCACAGTGCATTGCATGCGGATCGATTGTCGACAATCGGTATATTGTAATCGAGACAACTCGATATCGATACTGGTGTAGCACCCACGCCCGACCTCCTTACATGATAAGCGGCTTATTAGGATTTTACCACACGCATCTCCTATTGTATAATATCGATATTCGAACCCCAATATGAGTTAATTGCGTCTCGATTCAATTATGTAAATCGTCGCGTTGATTAACCGCGAACAAATTAAAACCGACTCACTAATAAAATTAGAGTTTGGATAATTAATGCGCAGTATTATCGATTAATTTGGAAATAATTTAGAGAAACGAGTCCGATACCCGTCCGGCTCGCTGTCGTTGCTTCACTCCGCTTGGCGCCACGCGTGGGCGTTGCTCAGATGGTGACTGATTAGGTATTTAGATAGATAACCGTTGCAATACACGTTTTATCGCTTGAATTTTATGATCCATCGATGATAGTACTTTAATTTTATGTAATCGAAAGTCGCATTCTTTTGAGAGTGCCCACAATTATTATGAAAAATAATTACCTCTCCGGATCTCCCAGAGAGTCAATTTAATTACTTACATTAAGTTCTACGATTGCATAATCATTTTGTTGACATTTTTTTCATTAAATTAAAAGTTCACTTCTTATCATTAGACTGTATATTCTTTGGTATCTTAAACCTTTTTCATAACCTTGCCTTGGCGCTTTGATTAAAAAATACTCACTTTTCGTTTCTAACATCTTATAAGAGCCAATCTTAGAAATTTTCGCGTAGGAAATTACATATTTTTTACTAAATTTCAAAACGCTTTATCATATAGAGTTGTATATTGCAATCATATTTTATAGACAATGAAATGTCACGCAATAAAAAATAAAATAAAGAAACAATAACTCAGCCAAAGCATCAAAAATATGTGTTGTAAGAAAATAAACTATATTGATTAATAATGTAAGCCTTGTTAAGTAGCAAGTCATCTGTCCATAACGGTACCAAAGTTCATTTATCAATGTTGCAATGCCAAGATGTGACAAGTTATGCCAGCGGCGTCAAATATTTTTAGATCTCGGATATTTTATTTGATTTTATTACATTCGCATAGAAACGTCCGACTAGAATTCGGTAATGTGATATAGAATGAGAAGATTTGTAAATTGATACAAATATTGAATTTGTCTCGGAGCTGAATATGAATTCGATTATTGGCCGTATCGGTTGTCAGTGGGACCACCCCGGGCGGCATCAAACGGTAGCAAGTGAAACATTCCTAACGCGTGCGATATCGCTGTATTCAGACACGCGGTTGATTCTCAGCACGATAGCGCTTGAAATATGAATATTTGCGCGCTCGGTTCAACTTTAGAAGGACATTTAATGTATAAACACTACACGGCTCGATCTTTTTATTAAAGAATCCCAACCCGTTATTTTCTTCATCGCAAGATAAACGAGCTCAACGCAGACCGCCCGGTAAAAGTAATATAGCCGACAGTCATTTTAATTAGGCTGAACAACAACAATTGTATCTTATTAATTAAATAGATTAACTCGGCCTCTATTAGGCTCGCGCTAACCATTTAAAACCTTCGTATTATACACATCTCACTCAATCTACTTAGCGACACCGATAACCGGTCATTACCGACTGAGACGCCGACGGCATATGCTCACAATTAATTGAAACTACCCACGTAATCTAATAAAAGCTAGTTTCGGTCGAGACAAACACGAGTGACCATACGTAATTATAATCTAATGAACATTCCGAATATTGAGTTCGGCACCGTGAGAAGTTCGACGATAACTACGATTTGTGTCACTGTAATTAAATGTGTAGCTGCCGATAAACTCGGACGTGCGGACCGAATCTACTAGTTTTGATTGCTATGACGTATTGACAAACCAATCGGACTGGCCCCTAATGGGCCTTTCGTCGCTCGCCGATACAGGCGTAACAAATAAAAGCTGTGGCTCATTGCTAATTAAACACGTTACACGTTCGTCAATTAAATCAGAGCGATCTTAAATTGATGCCGTATGTTATTTCCAACTATTCGATAAGCTTTGATTTATTTTGTAAGGTGTTAAGAAAGAATAATCTCTAATTAAAGATATAAAAATAAATAGATGCGTATTATTTATTTCAATTATTCATGAAAGCAAATTCTTAAAAACTTTCAGGATTCAACTTTGTCAGGATTCGAGATTATATTGAGATTGTTACTCCTCATTCTAGGAATAAGAATGCGTTTGGGACATTCAAAATAAAAAGAAATCTAGTAATTAAATCTGAGTGGCAAACTTTAACCAATTTAATCTCAAAGACCACTGAGCAAACAAAGTTTGTTTCACAAACGGTACTTCTTTTCGTAATATAAACACAATAAAAGATTATTGCGGGTTCGTGTTTTCGATTCAACAGTAAACAGATTTACATTAGAAAATGCGTTAAGAAAGGTGCCAATAGAATAGCGATTAGTGACAATAGAGAGGCCGCGCAATAGCACTCTTTATGGTGGTCTTGTAAAGCAATACAATTAGGCAATGGGCATGCATTAACACCTCAGCGTGACGACCAACCCACGTACACCTATGTACCTGCATTATACTTTGATGAGCCTACGTAGTTTGCTATCGAAATTGCATGCAGAGATATAGGCAAGCTTTTACAAATTCAAATTGGTAAAATGATGTTGTAAAGTTATTTTTCACTATTGACTTATTTTAATGTAAATTAAATTCATGTTTACATGCAAGACAACACATTTAATAATTAAAAGATTATTTATCTTAAAAAATGTTTTTACCCACATTCTTATCGCTACACATAACACAGTCCAAAGCAAAACAATGCCAGTCAGTAACCGAACTAATGCAATATACACGAAAAATATTTACATAAAGTACAAATAAAACTTACCGTCATCTTTTTCCAGAAACACATCAACAGCGTCCATGAATCTGAAAGGAACGGCAAATTAATACACGTGAATGTGGTTTTTTATACGTTTACATTGTTTCTTCGCACAATGTCACACTTAAACTTGAAGGAATGCAAAAATACATACATCTAGAGAATCGTAAAACACGAAGCCTCTATTATTAGTCGGGTATGATCAACAAAAGAAGTTTGCTGTTTAATTTTATGGCATTCCGACACATAATTCCAACATACATACTAATATAGTTAAACGCCAATAAAACTAAGTTACGGTGTAAAACGATACGTAACAAAGTTATTTCGGATCGTGAGGTTTAATTAAATTTAACAAGAATGTTAGACAGCAGTCGCACAATGAAATATTATCATATATCGATCGCAGCGTGTCGCCATGTTTTAATCGATTTTTTTACACCTAAAACCGCATGATCTGTGGGCGACCCCTAAATTACAAGGCATTTCTGCCGGTTGCATTTCAGATTCTTTGATGAAATATGTTTGTTTTCAACATTATAAATGTCTTTTAACATTTTAGAAAGGGGGCGCCGATGACGCGAACTTTTATAGAATATTCTGGAAGGGTGGTTTAACGAAACCCGTTTGAATGTTAACAATTTGAAAGCCTTGCATAAACACCGTGCTGATTGCGAATTGTCATGTAAAATTTATGAATATTCGCGTAAAGGATGTAAAGTTATCACACCTAGTCATTTAGCTGATTCAGATTGCAAATTGTTCAAACAACGCTTAAATACACAATGATGAAGCTTTTAGCGGGTTATAAACTGAATAAATCCGCTCGCAAACAAAAAACGTTAATTAGAAACGATTTTTATGAAGAAGGAAAATATAATACAAAATTCTGTGAATACCTGACTGAGAATGGCTATAAGTGGTCAAACAAAACATCATCAACAAACAATTCCAAAGAATATATTCTTTACTCCAATAAGATTTACAAAATGAAACTATCCGCGACGTGTGGCGCCAAAGAGTAAACATTTTAATTATGCATAAAGTCACGTTTCAATTAATTCACAGAATATTTTACAAGGATTCGGATAAATCACCTTCGTAAATATTGACGTATTTGTTTTTTTGTTTAAAGCAATATTTCATCTAATAAATAAAATACTGCGAAAATAAGCTTGAGTACTTGTTACATTAAGAACATTTTATGAGTTAATGTCTGATTAAATATTCAATTGAATTTATTTCTACAATTTGTCTTGTATTATTTGTACTTGTAATAGAAACTAATATAACGTCGGCGGAGTACCCAGCAACAGACCCGAGTCGCCTCAAGCTTTTATTATTTTCGAAATTTCATTACAATAAATGTATTTAAATAATCCTTATTATACAACTTTTATAATTACAAGGGTTCGACATGGGTTCAATTCTAATTAAGTTCCATAGTACACATTAATTCCATCGGTGCCGTTAATCGATCTATTCGATTTTACGACCCAAGGAATTACATTTTGTCACGAAATTTAACATTAAAAATCAGGAGTCGGGAACGACATGCTCCAAGTTTTTAACGAGTTAGCCTTCGATGTTATAGTAGAAAAACTTATGAAATATGGAATTCACAGGAATGATTTAGTTCCACTCGCTAGATCGACTCGAAGATTGGACGAATTTAATATTAAACTTTCTAAGCGCTTCCTGGTCAACACGGACGTCATTATTTAAAAAACTGTCAGAATTGTGTATTTTATTGCTCGGTTGGGCAGATCGGAGCAACGTGAATTACATGCTTTCTTATTTAATATCAGTTGCGTCTTACGTGTGTAAGATAATTTATATCTAGCGGCGTTATCTGTGCCGAAGATCGCTCCCGAGTTATAATCCGGATATTTTTCATGCGGCACCGCCGCGACCGCGCCGGTGTGTGGCGTTCTCGGTCAATTTATGTGCTAGCCATCGCTGCAATTATTGTCACTGTTATTGGTTTAAGAGACGAAGCTGCCGCGGCTCCGCGAAACGTGTATCCTTGCGCAAAGACTTATTGATGCCTCCGTTTGATGCTTATCAGTACTCGTAACTAATCCGTAACCTATAACTTCTCATCGATTCTCGTACAGGTGTAACACATACCATTTTTAACACGCGATTTAAGTTACAATACATTTTATGAACGGAGCTCAGTAAAATTCCATACGAAACGAGTACGATAGTTAATAAAACACTTATTGTAATAAAATTGAAAATTAACATGGCCATTATTAAACTATGATGACGTGATTAAACGTAAATGACTATAATAAACAATGTTACAACTGTTGTAAAGCGAGCAAAATGTTGCGATGATAGAACTTTATTGATGATCGTTGAGTTTTACTAATTAATTAAAAGTTTATTAAGAGCGCATGTATTTTCGAATTTGTACGAAATGGAACAAGCAAATAGGACCCAAAACCTGAGAAATTCGACAACAAGGCATCCATCATAGTACAAATAACGTGTCGGTACAATACACGCTAAGAAAGTGGTCGAAAGCGAGATAATGGGCGACACTTCGATACAACGTCAGATAAGGATGCAGGTGGTTCCCATGCGATCCAGCACACACTATGGGTCGCATCGAAATTGTCTCATGAGTCAAAGGTTAAAACGTGGAAATTGTTCGGAGAGAAATCCTGCTGATACTTAAAACAATCCTAACCAAAACGGTCCACAATCGAATAAGTCATTAAAATTGTGAAAGCATAAAACATGTAAAATGAAGATATTATCGCATGCGAAGGATCATGAGCCCATCAAAAGTGTTTTTACGATTCGACATAAACGCATTGGCGTTTTAATGTTCTGTATAGATGGTATGTAATTTACGCTCTCGGAGCGATGTTTATGGCGTGCGAAGTATAGGGCGGCCAGTGGCTAACTGCCGATGGATATTAGTCCGTTTATCCTTTGATGTGCTTATTAGAACCGACGCGGTTAGATAAATCATCTATCAGTATTATTGAAAATTAAAAAAGTTAGTCATTGTTTGATGAAGCTTTACTTCCGTCTACTTTATTCTTAAATAGTGCGATAGGTACAGTTCCGTTTCTTTAAATTTCCATTAATCCAATCCATTTAATCCATCCATCCATAAGCTCTCATTAAGAAAACCAGAAACTATATTTTCATTGAATTTGATAAAAAAATTTTAACGAACCTATCGAAAGCCATTAACCAGAGCTATATTGCAAATGAAGTGTGCGAGTTATAGCCGTCATTGGTAGGCGCCTCTGTGAGCCTTCAGGGTGCAAACTGTCATAGCGGCTGTGATTTACATGGGATGAAGGCATATCTATACAGCTTGAGGTAGGACCGTCACATTCATTTGTCTTTTCTTCAAGGAAAAGTATTTTTTGATGAAATTATTTGTATGTGTTTTTTTAATTTATTTAAAAGTGTTTATTCTTAGCTAGAAAATATTTAAATATTTTCTTTCACATATTTTATTTCTCTGTCTTAATAACTCAAATATGCACACCAATAATTCATTCAATTTAATCATTTCAGTAAATACTAAACAAATCATGCATACGTATTTAAGAAAACTAAATCTGTACCTCAACAATTCTAACCAGATAGACCAACAAAAACTAGTAACTATGACATTTCCTACGGATACGCAGAATTCCGAATGGGACATGAGATTGTTGGAAGAGCGAAAACAAAAAGAATTTGCATACATACCGCTCATATATAACAATAAACAACATGATAACAACATAATATATAGTAAGCAGTTCTCGTATCATACAAAAGCCAGATAAAAACCCGTTCCATTTTCCGTATACTTTTGCTATTCGCTACGCTACTCGTCACTCAAATACATCTAAGGAAACTTCACCAAATCACTATTCAAGATGATGAACTTACCAAACAACATTTTTATCCTAAATTCATATGACGTAAAGAAAACACGATGTAACGCAAACAACAGGAAAATAAAGTTCTGCGATAAAGCGCGGTCGCTTGCACTGTAATCCAGTAAAAGAATTTTGTAACTTGAGTTTCGGTTAATTTTATATGTCCACAGGGCACTAGAGGGAATACTTATTAGATTTTACCAAAACTTATAAAACCTGTAGAACTTCCATTGATTATGCATACGGAAATCATAGTTATTGTCGTGCGTAGTCTTCGTTTGTACATGTGATTTTATATCTTCCAGTACAAAAAGATTTACATATATGTGTAGCTGACATATACCCACATTAATTTTGACTATGACAATTCGTTATGTATTTTTTGCAAATCTGATACAAACTTATAGTAGCCATTATTTCAACGTAATTTATTACGCGCACTTATAGCTGATGTCCTCTAAACAAATCCCGATATGCAGTGAATCATAAAGTCCTCAACAATTGCGATCAAACAGATTTCTAAGAACTGCTCATTTCCGAGTCACCGTTGTCTTGGTACAGCCATAATAGGAAACATAAAATATGCCGCTTCAAATGAAATAATATTACTTTATTTATAATACTGGTCGTAATAAAACCACAAACTATTTCTGAATTCCAATTATGCAGCGGTTTGCATCATATGCTTGACCTATTAAATGTCGTGATGTAATACACTTCGTTAATTTTCCGAATAACTGCATTATACCTCAAGATACCTCATCTTGCAATATTTTGTTAATAAAATATTCATATAAATCACATATAGGAACTTTCAATAGGTCAATAATAGAAAAGGTAATTCAATTCCAGAATTGATGGAAAATGGAAAATAGATTTTAATTTCCAATAACATTTAATTCCAGTAAAAAAGAGTTTAATTTCAGGATAAAAATTTAAAGACAAAAAAGTTCCTATCATATGTTGCTACGTAGACGACTTAAGTTTCTCATGTACTCCTTTTTACCATCTCTTCCAAATAGATGTGATTGTTGACAAAAAAAAGTGCCGCATAAACAGCTGAGAGATAAATAAAACACTATTATACAATATCGCAAACCATAAAGACTTTAAGTAACAAACCGCAACCATGAGTCTCATCAGTTTCTAATCGTAAGACGTGCTAATTAATTGCTGGCATCAATCGAAAATGGCGCCAATGACACATAAGTCATGGTGTTTTGATATTTACCCCGGCATTGTTTGACTCAGTGGCATGAATAAGTGTGAACTGTTCTTCTAATTAATAAATTTATGATGGGTAATCGACACCTCTTATATGATTTAAACCTGTTTGCAAAGTTAAAAGCACAGTATAAACTTTTGCATTATTGTCTCTAAATGTTATTTGAAGATCGTGTTAACGATTCATTGTGTAAAATAGGGTTCTTAGGAATTTTGTGCAATAAATTACTCCGATAGGTAATGTAGAGTAAATATTGAAAGGCTTCAACACGTCAAAATACACGATTGAACCAACCCATCGAAAAAAATCTTAGTAAACTTACCATTAACATTTTAATATCTGTACCGAAAACAATTTATGCCAGACAATTACATGAAACATCTATTTAAATCGACCCAAATCCATTGAAGTTCAGATTGCATAAGTAAATTTAATTAACTTCGAACGGTTATACTCATTTCACGAGTACACAACCGGACATGTAAAACGTACAATAAAGGGAGCTTAGAGCATAATAATACTCATTTGTCCAATGTCTCAATTACACAGACTTGTGTGGCCTCCGATGATTATACAGCACTATAGCAGCAATGTAATAGAAACTATAATATTGTCGATATTTAGATCGGTTATTACTCCGAATGAAACGCTATAACCACTGGTAATGGGCACGTTAGAAATAACATTATGACAGACATTATAGAAAGCCGACAGTTTGTTTCTTCTGTCGTTACGGCGTTATTCAATGTAACTGACGAGAGTCGTCATTGTGGAAATTGTTTCATGGCTTGTTTATATTAATTGTCCAGTTTGTGTAAGACTGTGTTAATATTATTTGTAAGATCCTATTAATATTATAAATGTGAAAGTTTGTATGGATGTTTGTTACTCTTTCACGCAAAAACTACTGAACCGATTACAATGAATTTTAGCACACATATAGGGTAACTTGGATTAACACATAGGATAGGTTTTATCCCGGAAATCCCACGGGAACGGGAACTATGCGGGTTTATCTTTGAAAATGCGGGCGAAGCCGCGGGCGGAAAGCTAGTTATTATAATATACTTCGAAATTGTCTCTACATTTTCATATTTTAGATATGTTTGTTACAAATTAATTAGGTATTAATTTCGAAAATATGAAGTAGCACTTTGAGATGCAAGAAATATTACATCTATAGTAGAGCCATTTTAATAGGCAACATTTGACAGTTCAACAAAATTCAACAATGTAACCTAGTAACGACGACATTGAATAACATGATATTTCGTTTTGTTAGAACTGCACATTTGCTTAACTTTTTTCAAATACGATTACATATTTATAATAATAATGACCGATACAAGTAATTTTAAGATTTCATTTTACTGATAAACCATTCTAAACATAATAAACAATTTCTGAATTAAAGAACTGACGTCGCTACAATTTTGTGTCAATAAACCTTTTTTCTTTTTAAATACCAGAGACGTTACTCTAAAAATCGAAATCTGACATCTAGAATCGAATGCATTGATTACTTCTGAATAAAAATCATCT
>CAJQZN010021340.1:1862-16259 GCA_907164685.1 Colias eurytheme
GGAGGAGTATGCAGACTAACATTGTGACACGAGAATTTTATATATAAGATATTATAAATCCGTCAATAAAACACCAGTCGGTTAAAATGCTAAACTTGGAGTACCCTAAAACAGCGGAACGTCAAATTATGAACATTACCTGATAAATGGAGCTAGAGAGAAAAATTTTGATGTGTAATGGCAGGAACGGAGCCCAAAAATATTGTTACAATGCTTTTATAGTGTTGCCGTTTCCCATTTATTCCACTTATTTCACGTGGAATGAATTATTTCTGGACCCCAAAAAATAAACCGTGGCTTTGTAGGTTCTTTTGTTAAATGCAGAATATTATCATTATTTAAAATAGAGTAGCAAGAAACCTATCTTCTTTTATTGTAGAGTGTAGACCAAGTTTTAAAGTTCGAATAAAAATTACATTTAACATAAACGTACATATGTATTATTCATAACTAACAAAGTACTACAACAGAAGTTATGGTGAATTTATATTATATGCATCATTTTATTGAAGTAGCATTGTGTAAAGTTTAAAAATAATTTGCAAAAAAAGGAAATCTTTAAGGTAGAATCAATGATGTTTTCCTGATAAAATGAGATGATTATTTATTTATTTATTTTTTCTTATGTTAACAGCCTGTAGCCAAGCCTGTTGGTCGTCTAATAGCTTGTTAACGAGCACCATCTCTCACGAACACTTGAAGAAGTATCTGCCTCATAAGATGCGTCGTCCGCTTTTAAAGGAGTGAGAAGGATTTTGGACGGGAATAAAGAAATGGACTCCGATTTTGTATAATATTCTTAAAAATTATTTAAATGATATTGCTATTGAGTTAATAGATAATCATTATTGAAACAAATAATGCCATTGAAAAATACATACACCTTTTTCGAGTCAGCCTTTATTTTAAGCAAAAAAGTATTTGTGCAGTGTCCCTTTCTACGCTGTAAAAACAAGGGCTTATTCTGAAACAATCACGAGATCAGATAGCGAGCGACTATCATCATATTTCATCACATATCGCCTCGCATTCTGTTTTTACACACACAATTTACCTTTCAGCGTATCGTGTTCTATGTCAAGCATTTTGGATCACCATTCAGATACGATACCGGAATAGCTTCTTGATAAGTGATCCGGAATATGGACGTTATTGCTTTTGGAATTGGGAATATCTTGCTTTTATATAATAACTAAAAGTAACCTGTATGTTGTTGAGTATTTTGATATTGAAAGTTCAATAAATGATTAGTGAAAGTTATTTCATAAACTCGCAAATTGTGACAAAAATATCTGTATGTTGGTACTAAACATAAATATGAGCAATCGAGTTAAGAATTGATAAACTCTTATATAAACTTCGCAAATTATTCTCATAAAGGTCCATGAATACTGGATAAATTCCTACGATATTCAAGCAATTCAAAAGCAATAAATTGACTTCGAATGTTATCCGTCTGATACAAGCAAATTGTCCTACAGTTCCGCAGAGCTCATTAAACTTCTCGCGACTCAATTTATTCGCTTGACGATTATTCCAATTTTTGCATAGCAACCGTAATGGGTATTGATGTCAATCAATGTCGGCGTATTGCATCCCCCTTGTGTAGGGGAAAGCTACGGTTACAGAATCCTTTTCTAAGATATGGAAATTTACTTCCTGTAAGGTGTATTTGAGCTTTTACTTGTGACTTTCGATACATTAGTTGAAAAAGTATGTTTAATAATTGTGAGCACGCAATTTATTTAATGATTGAATTGATTAACTCTAGTTAAGATCAAAGATGAACATTGAAGCATCACTAACACTTGTGTGTTACATATACATTATCAACAATATCCATAACGAAATTCCGCAAGACACGAATGCGGAAGTTAACTCGTCTTACGAAAATAGTAAATTGAATTATTCACTATCTCAAATTGCCATAGGTCCCAAGAGACAAGGGAATTTAAGGTCTCACTAATGAGATGTTGATTGCACCCCGCCCCGTTGTCGCTCGCTCCTTTGCATTTTATTTCGCCTCATATTTTTTCCTCGGCTGAAATGCAGAATGCGTCTTCACGTCCTTTGTTGTTCTGAGGACTTATGCAGATTTCATTAAACGCTCTTCCCGTTCTGTTTAAGTTATATGGGAGTAAACTTTCGATTGCAAATTGTTTTGTCACTCCGCTCGCGTGCCGCTTTGTTCGAATTAAGTCCGTTTAGCGTTTTGCCGTTTATTGCGACGCCTGATCGCTAAATCGATTTAAAGCCGATAAATAACAATAGTTTAATCTTTAATACAATATTGTTCCGTTTTTTATCTGCTGGTTGCGTCGGATATTAACGCTATTGTATTGAATCAAATCGTAGTCTGTTTCGATAATATTTTAGTTACAAGAAAAGCTTTGATTGACTTTGAGACTTTCATAGAAGAAAAGAAAGTACTGAAATACTGGCATTTTGTTCAAAACCAAGGTATACAAAAGATATTCACAGAGAACAAAAGAATGTTTAAATTACAGTCAAATTCAATTCATATTTTAAGGCACAAAAATAAAACAGCCTAACGTTTATAACCAGCATAGTTAATACCCATAATTCTTGAATTTAATTCCATTTAAATGTAGACTTAACTAAAAACTGAAAAATACTCGTTCAACTAATAACAATCTACCAGGACATCATAAATCTCGGGAACCCCGTACCATAATTATGTTAAGTACCGACTCATATTCATACCGCAGCACCTCACAATCTCTATGGGATCTAGCGTTGTATAAGTTCCGCTCGCGTGTTCGGGAGCAATAAACTTATTTGCAAACGTTTGCAAATAACTAGATCTCTAAACGATTGCAATGCGACATTGTTCTCACATCGTTGCATATTGACATAATTATTATGTCGCGGTTTGCATTCTTACAAACGGTATGTTCGCTTTTTAGTTCACCATGTATTTGTACATTACATAGAGAAAATTGTATTCACTTTACATCGAAACGTTTAACTAAAAGTTCTGAGTAGACAAATATCAATTGCAAAGAGTTCCATGTAAAGAGTTTCAACATATTTTTCCTAATAAAGTGAATTTTATTTATTTTAAAAATTTGTCCAATTTACATTTTGACATGCGACATACATTCATTTTTCTATGTTCGTTAATTAGAAGGTGTTCCGTTGTATTAGGTTCCTTTGTTTATAAAAGGTAGATAATATTCTAATTGATAATAATTTAAATAACATACTTTTTTAGGAAAGTGTCGTAGAAGTAGCAAATTTTGAGTTTTACAAAATTATGAAATTAATTCAATAAGACTTAGTGAAGTGACTAATACTTGTATTTTATAAAAACACGAATGTTTATGTTTCTTACATATAAACTTAGTACTAAAGCCGCCAAATGCTTCTAATATCCTGGTATTGTAAAATTAAAAATTGTGTGCAATAAAAAATATACATAATATAATTATTATGACTATAAACTTTTATTTTTGAACACGGATCTAAATCATCATAAATAAGGGAGAATATATTGAATGCAAATTAATATTGCGAAACATTTAAGTTATGTGATTTATATGGGCATTGATTATTCGAATATTATAGTCATTTTGCAAAAGCATTAATCAGTAAAAATCGTACCTCTAATTTACATAGTACCTACGAAATGGTATGAAAGTAACCTAATAGAATCATTATCACCGTAAGAATATTCTAATTTACCCTGAAAACAAGTTAGGTCTGGCACTAAGTGTGACATGGGCCTAACATCCATCCAAGCAGTATAGGCAAAGATCAAAACCAAGACTCGTATGCAAAATGATCCCAAAGGACCTGAGGACCGATATGCAAATTACTAATTATTAACATCAAAGGTTCAGGTCGAGTCACTTTCAGTCACTTACTATTAATTATTAAATAGCTCTAAAATTGATAAATACGATTACCGCAGTTATTAATAGTACTTGTGTTGAAAATTCCGTGATCTATATTATATTGGACCAAAAGCTTTAAGTTATAAAATATAATATAGTAACTATTTAATTACATTAATATTAAAACAGAAATAATCATGCTCTTTACACAGGCTTGTGTTAAGCCACTTAAAAATAAAAAGGACAAAGAGATAGGTAAAGGTAGCTTTTTTATAAGACGATAATAGTTTCGATAATTATAATAGAACGTCAAAAACAACGTGTTTTTTTACGATTTATATGTTTTGTCCCAAATATTATGGTCATATATGTATTCATATTAAAAGTCTCCATACTACATAAACCAACAAATATTTTTTATGAAAACATTTCTATGAAAAATGACAAAATACAGATTTTAAAATCGGAGCAGCAACATCTACTCCATGCGTTTTTATCATTAATGATTGTTAAAGCTTTGCTGTATCGTTAAAACGGCAATCGTAAATATTCACCTACACTACGTTAGTCAAAGCAAAATGATTCATAGTTTTCAACTTGTATCGGCTCTGTGAGACTGAAAACGTAATGGAGTTACCGTGCTACGAATATTTCAAAGGGTTTTCAATTTATTTTGAATAAAAAAACTGCATTTATCTTGAATTCAATATACTTTGAAAAGAAAATATCTGTGAATCAGTATGAATCGTTATGTACGTAGCTAAAAATATCTCTTAACATAAAATACTTTCATGTTGACTTTTATAAACATTAATACCTTTCCAACTAAGAGTTGGCGCTATACAAAAAATCTCAAAATACGAACGAAATACACAATACACATACAAATACACATTTCTGATGATCACAGTTTATAATTCAAAATTTTTAATATGTTAAACATTTTTTCGTATGAGTACTTATAGTCAAACTAAACGAAATGATATTTCACATTATACATATGGATGACCTCGCAATTTCAATATTTAGAAACATTCAATTCGTTTAAGAATCGACCAAGGTTACGCATCCAAATAAAGTCATACACATAAGTTATTTTGAATCATGTTTGAGGACAACCTTTAAAAAAGGTTCAGCATAAAATAACCATAAAAGCTCATTTAAGGTTTAGTTAAACGATGTTTCTAACACATAACATTCATCTAAATTTTTATTCATGAAATAAATAAGTAGCTATGAACATAACCACCTTAAATCATTAAAATTACGAACATTCAGGCACATTTGAATGGGTTTCACTTATAGCGTACAGACCCAGTTATTGAAATCTCACTGAAAGAGTGCTTTGATCGCTACGAAAGGCTCCGCTGCTGTACAAATTGCAATTTGTATTATGTTCATTTTACTGGTCTGAGATCTAAACGATTATGCTTGCCTGGTACTTTGGCTCCCCTTGCGTTTGGCAACATTTCAGGTTTCAAATTAATTTTGATAGAAACACGCTGATATCTAATATCCTCCAGTTAAGTTATATAACATTCTGTATTTACTTATTTTTGAAATTTTATTTATAATCTCTTTGGATATTTTAAATTATGCTTATTTTAAAAAATATTCCACTTTCAAAAATTCATAAAAGGCAATAATTTTGACATAATAATATTTAACTGAAATACATGCACCATACACATGAATTTAAACGACTCTCCACTCAATCCAGTAAAATCGGCATTGAACAGCGAATACATAAAGCATCATTTAAAAGTCAGATATTCGTATACGGGGCACGTAGCGCAAACCGAGGACCTTTTTTCCAAAATTATGATCTCCAGTTATGTCCGTATGGGTGAATTTTATCCCAGTTAGCTCGTGCTTCGAACGGCGATTCGTTTGCGGTTTAAATATTCAAGTCTGGTCGATGCTTAATGTACACCTCATTTGCATAATGTAATATTTTGCACGTAACTTCGATGAAATGTGGCCTGGCGTTTTTTTGATGACAGGGAATGCAAACGAGAGAGAATTTTCGAACGTTGTCACGGCTTCTGTTGATATGGAAACAAAATATTTTTAGTCGTAATTATAACAAACTTTTATTTTACTTGCTTCGTTACTTGCGTCGTGTCTGCCATTCTGGTCCATTGGTAATCCATGTTGCTCGTATCCTATTTAGTTGAAATTTTGCATAGAAACGTAAATTCAATGCTAAATACGAAGTGGCTACAGAATACATTATCTGTATAGTAGCTTAAAGAGATAATATATAAAGATTTTTCTAAACGTTTCGTAATTTATGTTGTGGCTCTACAAAATATGCCGTCTTGTTTGATATGAAAAGAAATTATTTTAAGTTAAGTTAGGAAAATACGGCCTCAAAAGAAGTATTGAATAGTTATCTGATTTTTGCTAAGTAGTTGTTTTTATAAAAAATATTTATATTTACTCTTGTTACTGAGGACTATTTTTTCGTGGTTGTCTGAAACAGTATTTTGAGGTACCTAATGTTGATTTAAGAAAAATCTCTTTAGTTGTAAACAGGTAAAATAATATCAAAAGAAAACTACTAAAAAATCTTTGGAGAGCGATCATATCAGAGTGGTTCTTCATCACAAAATATTCTGACAGTACTTATAATAATATTTTTATTGCCTTTGAGTAATTTTAGTCTTTTTCAAATCAAATTTTTATCAGAAGTTTATATTATTCTAAGATATAATATACAATTTATAGTGAATAAAGTACCCATTTGATAGTAGTAGAGACACAGAAAAAAGTAAATTTTTAAATAAAAATTGTTTAGGCGCGTTGAGTTAAATTTTAAAGTCGCGTCATGGCAATGCCATCACGTCATGAAGTAAGGCGACGATTTTGGTATCTTTGAATCTTTCCAAAGTTTCACTTCTAACACGTGTGCTCGCTTTTTTAAATTTATATTTTATGATCATGTTTTTTTTTTCATCACGATATTTTCACGTAAAATTCTGCACACTTATAGCCTTACAGCCCTTGAACACTACACCAAATCCACTTCACTAGTCACGTGTATTTAAAAATAACGTTGATTAATATTTTTTTTGTAATATTCACACCTCATATCGAGATTTTTCTACCATAATCACAACAAGGTACATATACATATAAAACAAAGTCGATTTTTCTGTACCTATATCCCGTATATATACACGTATACATGTATGCCTTAATCTTTAAAACTACGTAACGGATTTTGATTCGGTTTTTTTAAATAGATAGAGTGATAACCGACGATCTAATTAATATAAACGAGATTTTTCTATTATGAAAATCTAATATAATTCAGTACGACAACGCCATGTACGACCGTAAACATACAACTAAATACCGTCGACTCAAATGGGTTTCATAGTTAATTGAGTTGAACATTGCAGTGAAATTTTAAGTTATTTTCATTTGTAATGATCTTTATTACGCCCACGTGGGTTAGCACGTTATATAGATAACAATAGTGTTAGCTTTACGCAATAATAATAATTAGTGTTTTAGTGTTAGGGATGCGAGAAATATATATTATATAATTGTTTTGGAAAGAAGAGTGATGATAAAGTTATAATTATATTGCATTATCTATAATACATGCTTACTTTTGTGGTAAAGAGCAGTAGAGATAAACTACGATAACATGGCGCGCCCCTCCAAATTACTGTTTAAATGTGTGTAGTGACATCCTTACAAAGGAGTTTGTATGTAGTTGTACGTATTCGTCTTTAGTACTTTACGTCCAGATTTGTTGGTCAACTAATCATAAGTTGCCGAGCGCCCAAGACAACGCACGTGTCGTTTTCATAGAATACGTGAGTGCAGCGCCATTACTACTAATAATGAGCGATTAGAGCGTGACTAGTCGAGCAACAAATCCGTGGATTTGTTTTTGTTTGACGGCCGTCTCATTACGCACACATGCGTTGTGAATCTTGGTGGTGCATTGTAAATACTTTCACAAATACTTTCAAACGTTTTGAATTTTGGAGGGGCGCGCCATGTTATCGTAGTTTATCTCTATGCATACTTTTACCACATACTTTTTATATGTATTACGTTTAAAGCGTTATAACGAGGAATATTATCTACTGATTGTATTATTGACATAAAAATCTTTTGATAATTACTGATTTATTAAAATTCTTTATCGTACAGATTACTGTTATATCGAAAAACATTTTATAGAGATTGAAAAATAGATTTGAAGCTTTTCTTATTTCTAAATATCTATCTATCTAATTGGGAAATAATATAAATACGTAGAAAGATTGGTTTGTATAGTTTTTAGATTAAAATTAGATCTGTTTGCAACCCTAAGATAATTAGTTCCATTAATAATAATTAATCGTTAATGCACCTTGTCGATAATAATGCTAACAGTTCTGTTAATTTGAGCACCCTGACTAGTATACTGTACCCCTACCATGAGTTGACATAGTTAAATCGTCTGACGTAACTACAATAGTAAACGTGAATAGTTCACGAGATTATTTTCCGTGAATGACGTATCTATCATCGAATAGTTATAAACTATGACATATGTCAAAATTAGAACTCATGGTGCAAAAATTGTATGGTTACTACAGCGAGTGTAGTATAGTTTACTATACGTTATCTACTGTAGTATACTATTGCACCTCATGGTAGGCTTTTTAGTTCTAATACGGCACACTAGGGGGCGCTGTACGAAATTTCATACAAACCGCTTACTACAATCGCTAGCGAGTATCGTGTGCGTAAACTCATGGTAGACCTACTGATGTTCTCATACAAGAGCGTAAACATATATCAAAATAACAACATACAGATTACATTTCACAATAGAGATTACTCCAACTTTTCATTAAAAAGCACTAATCAGTAGAATTATGGTTTATTATATTACGGTATCTACAATATAATATAAGCCATCATCTTTAGGACTTTCTTCGGAACTCTTTTCTCATTGTACCTTAATAATAAAACAAACACACACACATACGCATTAATAAACAAACACATACACAATACACACATGGACGTTATACACTCTAACATGAAGTTGGGAGCAGAGCCACCAAAATTCATTAAAAACGAAGCCAGGATTTTAGACGTCAGCATCCTGATTGGTTTTTAAGAGATTGACAACGTTGAAATCGAATACTTTTCCCAAACCTATTTTCTATTTAAAATTTTGCTATATTGCTTGATAAATTACACTACTAAAATATTCGCCAAATTATGCATTGCAACTACCTACTAAGTTTGTTCTGAAAATTCTGACGCGCAGATTTTTATTATTATTCAGGACTCGTGAATTTTTGCTGAGGGCGTAAATATGAGGGGTGTCTTAAAAAGTGCATTTTATGCTAAATACTCTTTACATAGACCTTGCTGTTGCCAGCTCTTAAAATGCGGAGAGGTTTTTAACGGTATACATTATCTTGCGATACGTTAATGTAAATTATTATTATGGGTCCCGGTACTTAGCTATACGTTCGAAAATATCCATTTTATTCTGTTATTTTTGTATTAAAGCAGCCGTAACTTTAAGTTACAAGAAAGCGCTGACTGCTACATGCACTCCATTTTTATTATTTACTAGCTTTTACTCGCAATTTACTCGCCATATTGGATTTATTATAACGTCAAATGGATGAACAGTGGATAAAGAACTGTTTTCTATTTTTACCGTGCTTACGGAAAACACCGTAAAACATGTTCTTTTCATGTTCTTTTTCTATAAAAAACTAAACATGTTATACCGGTTTTTACGGTGCAATCAATTTTGAATAATTGTATCTATTTACAATTATATTATTTTATTCAAAGCAGACTTTATAAAGTTAACAATTATAAAAAATGTTGTGTGGTTTTATGAAACCACGGTAAAAGTGAAACTGTTCGAACGGTTCCGAACACTGCTTTGTGTAGCGCATGTCGCGTGACGGTCGGCTGCCGAGTAGGTATACCTACTGGGCAGCCGCGATACACGCGACATGCGCTACACAGACCAAAAAGTTTGAGACGATGTAATAAAAGTTTCACTTTAAAAGATATTAATTAAAAGAATAACCGTGATCTATACCTAAGCAGAATTGAGTGTATTTTTAATGCGAGTCGTTTCCAATAGGAGTCATAACAAAATCCATTTTCCGAGAAAATACATTTCAGAATAATTATTATTTAATACATTTTAAGTATTTAGATAATGTTAATTGTTTCCTTAAATAAATAGTACATTTGTGAGTACATATATGGATTATTGCAACGGAAGATTTTTGTAAAATGTTATTACATTTTATTTGCAGCTTTAGTCACAAATCCGAACGCGTAGCGGCTTACCGGTTTAATGCACACGTCACACGAGCGGCGAGTCCACCGCGATATACGATTTTGTATGACAATTGTTTGATAGGTCGTAAAGTTGCTTGATAGGTCATAAATTATAAATATATCACAAAAAAAATTAAATGGAATTTAAAGAATCTCAGTTACCTATAGATTTTGCGAGTATACATAGTGAATAAAATGAAGAGAGAAGAGATACTAAATTAATATAGAGATACTAAAACACAAGCTACATTTAGGGCTGAATTTTCAATCCTTGGTTAAAAATTATTCATCGAATAACGTATTAAACTACCATTTCAAAAATGTATTCTAATTGTCCGTATATGACAGTTTACAGGTGACATTTTAAAATGTTCGTGTAATACTTTATTGGACGGATAAATTTTAACCAAGGATTGAAAAATCCGCCCAAGAGGTATAAAAATAGGTAAATATTTTTTACGTGTAGTACATACTTTTAACATTAAAATGTTAAGCTTTGCGAAGCGAACAAAACAAACTAGGTACAATATATGGATATGTTTTTATAGCATTAGCTCTGCCTTCTATTTGACAAAGATAATTTAACATAACTGCGGAATACCGTAGCTAACGTGATATTACCAAAGGAATGTGGATAAAACAGAAGTATACTATCAAGAAATTATATTATATTGTGTAATTTCGTACTGAGATTGAAGATTATCTCTATATCCTAAGAGTATTACATCCTAAGTATACGTACGTTATATATATATTTTTTATTCAATAGGTATATTTTTATCTGAGAATATATTTTTATTACCTACATCTTTAATATGTAAATACATTTCAGATTAGGCTTCTTTATAGGTTTAAGATAGGTTTATTTTTGGAAATGGTTATGATAAGTTGGCTGTTGATAAATTTACTCCCAACCATATTTCACCTAAATTGGTAAGCACATCAATTTAGTATAAAGTCTACTTGATTTAAATTATTAAATTAAATTCGGATCACCACCATTACACACAGCTCAGGTATGAAATAGCCACACAATCCCAAGGAGATTACTGTTCAAATATTTGCCGTCCACCGACACTTGGCTAGTTCCGATACATAAAACATTCAGCCACTGCATATACCGATCCTGCACGCCAAACAAGCCTCAAACTCATACATTTTAAATAAGAATTACCAACAAGTGAAGGAGACAGAGGAAGTTATCCAATGGCGTCTAACTATTACTCCGAGAAATGCCAATTTAAACTTGTAACGAGGTTTGCCGCAAGTGGCTGCGGAATAAAATTAAAAACTCCGGAGCAACGGATAGCAACTGGGTGCCTGTAACGGGCCTAACTTTCAGCTTGACTTTGTTAGGCCCGACGGCAATTTTCACCGCTTTTTTGTAATTTGATCCCAGATATTTCACCGATACAACACCTCTTTATAATGCATTTTTGCCGTGTAATCATTTTCGCGCTGGAGGCGAACAAAGCTCATTACATGCGTTTTACATTTATTATTAAAGAGAATAAATTATTACGTAATGAAATGGTAATTTATTTCCTTTTTCCCGACAGAACTACGGACAAAAATATCCACATAATACCAAAAGCTATTGAAGAGCTATCCGGAAAATACGCCGTAATTAATGTTTAAGTGATATTAAAAGTTCCATTAATAATCTTCTGGAAAACGTTCAAGTCGCTTTATAACATAATAACATACTGCGAATAGAAACACGACAAAAGCTTTCAAGAAAGATAAAATCAACCTGTCCAAAGCAGGATCCAGTTAACAATATTACTTTAACAACTGACATGATACTGAAAATTTTATAGCAACAATGAAGTTATATCAAATATCATTTAGCACGAGAGTCACGTAGGAGGGAATAAGAGTTAAAACTAGTGCAGTTGGAAACAAACAGAGATACGGCGTGTTACAGAACAGTCCAGATGCTAAGACAGCGGCTACGTGACGGGAATCTTATCGGCGATATGCTATTCAATATCGAAATATTAAATACGATACGTATATACGAGTCCGAGGGTCACTCACCTGGACCATGCTGTATATGCTACATACAATATTTTCGATAGCGTCTAGATTCTTGGCTCAAGAATGAATACGTGAAGATTATTTATTTTTGTGAGGACTGTTATAAAAGTTTAAAGCAATTTGTTACCGAAGTTAAAAAAAGTTAGTTTTAAAGTATACACAGGTGAATTTTTTTTTTAATGTCACAGCTAAAGTTTATTCACAAAATTCATGACAGTTAATTATTACTGGCGCTACTATTCCGTCTAAGGCCAAATAACACACTTTATATAAACGAAACCAGCGAAAGATACAATTTCAAATATGGGTAAGTTTAAAAATAACAACGGTAGTATACGAAATAACGAATATAACTTCAATGCCTTCCACACTATCACGTGACATCCTTTTTGTGTCCTCTTTACTCATTTAGTTTACTCATTTATTAGTAGGCAAAACTACTTTTTTGCTTTTAAATTAATACTTTTCAAGCTGCTTATCTTAGCTTCAAACAGGTGGATTTTTTTTTGACATGTGTATGTCTAAGAAGCGGTGACAAAGCAATTAATATCATTAAAATTAGATTAGCTGTTCTTGTTTTATAAATGGTGACACTAACACGACATATCAAAATGGTTTAATACTTTTTTTTTTTAACTCGATCGTGTCCTCATCAGTGGTATTAATTTCCCTTTAAAATTATATTTTAATGTCTTATTAATTTCACCGATAATACAATAGTTTGAATTCTTTACGGCGCATTGTATTTCAAGACGCCGACTGTTCAGCCAAGAGCATGTGCGAACCTAGATGCCTTCCGTACGTGTCCCGAATAAATACACTGACCCATAGTGTATGCGAACGGTTATTGATAGAATATATGTAATGGTTATAGATTGCCTGTAACATTTATTGGATGATTTCTATTTAGGCGTATAAAAATTGGAAAAACAAATTTAGATTTGGAGTAGACGAATAAACGTGGTGGGAAATTTAATATATTTTTTATGTTCATCAATGGTATATCTAGAGACACTGAAAGATATAAAATTATATTATTTGTATTTTGCGAAAGACTTATGCCATATAAAAAATACTTATATTCTACTTCGTTCGTAATTAAGTATCCCCGGATACCCCAACATTGTTAGTTCAGGATCTTCACTATGAACTCTATATAAGGTACTGCTAGACCTTTTATTGTGTGCCTTCCTTCATTAGGCTTTATACACACCATGTAGGTTCAGGTAAATGTATGCAATTAAATCAAACGTTTTGAATAGATAGAAGTGTGTGTACAACCCTGTTAAATTTCACTTTACATTCAAGAAGTGTTTGCAGTTTGTTTAACGTAGAGGCGGCCTAACGGGGTGGCAAAGGAAGAACCCGCCTTAGGCTTTGTAGGAGCCTCATATAACATATTTTTTTGTGAAAAACATAACATTGATCGTAAATTAAAGTTAGGAGAACCGATAATACATTTGATGTGTGTACGTATGATGTGCTAAAAATTTATTATATAATAAGCTATGATTATGTTCATATATTTGTTTATTTTGTTAATTCAATATTTTTTGTATTTTTTATTAAAAATGTACATTGTAAAACATCGCAAAAAGGTCATCAACCGCCTCATAATACGCTAACCACCTAGAGCCACTTTAATACCACCGCTGTTTAAGATAAACAACTCAAGATACTCCGGCTAATAAATGTCGATATCCAACAGTCCATTATCCGTCTCCATTATTCCTTACAATAATCTCCAAGGAAATTAACCGTTGCCGTGCCATATTTGAGCCATCACTGTTTAATTTACGTTCCACGGGAGGCATTTATTTTTAAGGACACTTGCCGGAATTAAAAGCTTTGCAAACAGCCGCTCTCTTAATCGTAGGATAAGGTAAAGGACAATATAAGAAGCAAGCACGGTACTTCTATCTCCTATTTTACCTTGTTTTGCAATCACTAATGGATTCTTCTATAAGGAAATATAAATAGTATAAAGACTTGATGCGTAAAAATTAGTCAAAATAATGTAATAGTCTTTTTTCCCGATTAGTAAACAGGAAGATACGTGTGTTATGACTACACAAAAAATAGTAGATACATTATATGATATTGCTAAACAATTTTAAAGATATATGTACGATTTACTTAGATATCTTCTATATATTCGTATATATAC
>CAJQZN010021342.1:8596-39142 GCA_907164685.1 Colias eurytheme
CGGGTAAGTCTGAGAATCGGCCAACATCTATTTTTCATATGTACCACGGGCGAAGCCGGGGCGGACCGCTAGTTCATGTATAAGTAGTAAGATTTACATATTTATTATGTCAACATATATAAGCTAATGGGATATAGTTAATCTGTTTAAATTATTTAGTAGGTAATGTTTACTCATTTGATATAAGTATCTACAAAGGTGTCTTTGAAAAAAATGTTATTTGAACAACAAGAATATGCAAAATATTGCAGAATTTTTTTTATTGATGTATAGATTCAAATTTTAATGTGATGAAAAATATGAAAATAGCTGTCTTCTTTGTTGTGTTAACTTATTAATGATTCCCTTATATTATCATAATTGTCATACTGGAAATCCTATCCTACTAATATTATAAATGCGAAAGTTTGTGAGGATGGATGTATGTGTACCTATGTATGTTTATTGCTCTTTCACGCAAATACAACTGAACCGATTACAATGAAATTTAGCACACATATACAGTTGAACCTCGATAACTTAAACCTCGGTAACATAAAAACCTCTGTAACTTCAAAAAATATTGTGTTCCCTTCCCATCAGAGCCCAAAACCTCTTTAACTTAAAATACGCAACCTCTATAACTTAAATAAATAATCTCTGTATTGGCCCTCAGTAACTTCAAGAAATGTTTCCACAACCTCTATAACATAAAATTGTTTGTCAATGAGTCATTTTGAAAGAGTGTCAAAAAAAGGTTTCGGTATTTATTGCTTGCACGTGTTTACTATGTATTGTTAACGTAAACAATACATTACTTATTGTTTGCTTTATCGAAATACTTCAAAGCTTTGCGGCGCGGCTGTTAGCTTTATGACAACGACTTATTGCATCATAAGTTTTTGATTGTTGTCCTGGAAACATCACTTTACTTACTGCGTGATAAAACTGGCTTAAAATGAGTCCAAAAAGAAAACTAACAACCCTCACCTACGCTGATAAATTAAAAGCTATAGAAGCAGTGAAAAATGGATAGACCCTTGATAACTTAAAACCTCTATAACTTAAAATATTTTGTGTTTCCCTTGGACTTTAACTTATCGAGGTTCTACTGTAGAGGGTAACTTGGATTAACACATAGGATAGGTTTTATCCCGGTAATCCCGCCGGAACGGGAACTATGCGGGTTTTTCTTTGAAACGTGGGTGAAGCCGCGGAGGAAAAACTAGTGATCTCTATTTTTATATTGCTACGATACTGTCTAGAATAAATTAACACTTATTAATCAAGACAGGAACAAGAAAGTCAATCGATAGAGTGAGTCGCAGATCACGGATGTCAAATACTTTCTAAACTTAAATATGGTCGTTGGTTTTGATACTAATGGATATACAGACGTGAGGATTTTTTTTATTATATATTTATAAACTTTCTTCTGTTTTGTAATGCGAGATTAATACGTGTTATAATAATTATTCAATGGATAATTATGTAATACTTTATTGATAACTAGCTGTGCCCCGCGGTTTCACCCGCATTGCTCCGCTCTTGTTGGTCCTAAAGTGATGATATTAGCCTATAACCTTCCTCTATAAATGGGCTATCTAATATCGAAAGAATTTTTTAAAATCGGACCTGTACTTCCTGAGATTAGCGCGTTCAAACAAACAAACAAACAAACTCTTCAGCTTTATAATATTAGTAGATAATATCTACTAATATTATATTCTACTAGATATAAAAGTATAGATAAAAATGTATATTACATTGAATATTATTAAATTACTTGGAAGGATTAAATGATGATCGTATCAGAATTCAGGATATGATAAAATGTATAATATAATAAATACGAAAACTTGTGAAGATGGATGTATCTATGTTTGTAACTCTTTCACAGGAAAACCACTAAACAGATTTTGATACTACTTTACAGTAATATAGCTTACGAAAAGTAAAACTACTGCTTTTACCAAATATTCACCAAATTAAAAACCTTCACTTATGCAGAAATGAAATACCTTATTCCCGCGCTTATTTAAGAAAATATAACATTATTTAATATGTATTATGTAAAGCGCGGCAAAACAAAAAAAATTGGCGGGAATATTCGTCTCATTTCCGCACAAGGTCATCAGCCAGTGATAGAGAGAGAAAGCGAATGCAACTGAAAATGTTATTGTTCTGTTTTTTTCATACTTTTCTGCGTGATAAGAAATGTTTAGTCGTAATGTAAGTACTTCCTTGGATCAATTATGTATTACAATTTGCATTTAATTAAATTCGAAATAAGGTTGAATTTACCTACGTTTTTATAGTTGCTTATGTAATAAAAATAATGTGTAAAATGTATACATAGTTAGGTATAGAAATACAAATGTTAAAAATATTGTAATACAATCTTATAATATAGACTAGATTTTTTTGTATGTATTATTGTGAATTAAAACCAAAATTCCTTTAGTTGCAAAATTATACAGAGAAGTATTTGAAATAGATACTGATATGCTTTTTATTTCATCTTGATATCGATTCGATATAGAAGAATTGTTATTAAAATTTTAACTTAATCTTAATATGGGAAATATAATTATTTATAGGTTACCAGGTTACTCAAATGTTAATACTAAAATATCCACTTTTACCACAATTCAACATTATTTGACAAAACATGTTTTTGCTCTATCTTTTATTTTTACCTTTTTATGACAAAAATATGTTCACAAGATCAGGAATTTAATGCAAAAACCAGTTTTATGTCGTTTAAGTTGTAAGTAATTTATTAATACATTTATTTGATAGAAATGTATACCAATCAACGCTATTCGTTTATATCAAGTTTCTAGATACATTTTTCAATAATTTCTTAGAATTTATCTTGGAATAAACAATTTTATGTTCTTGGTCAATTTTATGTCTTTGGTATATCAATTAATATAACATTTGATACACTTTTGTAGTTTTATTAAATCATTTATCTTGTGTATTAACTATAGTAAAATATTGCATTTTGTCAAATAAGGAAATATCGACCTTGACATCTCGCAATCAACTATAGAGTAATTATGAATGTATGTAACCCAATCACTCCTAAACTGCTCTACATAAATAGAGTTTTAGCAATAACGCATTTTACAGGAATGTTTGGACTTCGATTAATAGAGCTTTTCCAAGGAGGATATGTTCAGTATCTAATAAAAAAACGGACACAACCGTAGTATTTAACTAGTATACAAACAGGTATGAGCCGCGTCCGGTTGGGACTACTTTCAAACGAATCAAGGTCAGTGTATAGAAATTTACGCACAAGTCACTTAAATAGTGACTGTTAATATTAGCTTTGTTTAAAGGTTTATAAAAATGTACAATATTGTCCCTGTGTGTAGAGAAACGGCCAAGCGCGAGTCGGAACGGATAAAATGTTAAAACATTGCGAACGTCGGAGCTACCGTTTTCAATGCATCTGGCATCTCTTCGATTGTTCAGTTTATTTTATTGTAGTTGAAGCAGACTTTACTTGCATGGTAAATTACTATAGTCATTTACCATCGAATTCACTATACATAAAAATAAATAAAAACATCAATACAAAACCTCTACGTTCTTCTGAAATTTCGTACAAATTATGTATATTATATTTATTCAAAAGCTAGTTCCCCTGTTCATTCCATTACACTGACTAACATAGAAATCGAACGCACTACTTTTGACGTTCTCAATTACACTGAACCGAAATATTTTGTTAAAGGCACAAATCATGTCAAACATTTTGCTGAATATTCATCAATCCTACAGAGACTTAGGTCCCTTAAGAACGTCTAGGTCGATACCTACCACGTGCCTAGTGACTATAATTATATATTAGATTGTCAGTTATTTTATTTATTTCATCTCAATCAGTCAGTTTATATTACAAATAAATATTGTAACTTAAAGATACATTAAGTGTGTATGTAAATTAAAAAAAAAGTATCTATTTCTAAATCCACATTATAGATTATATGAGTCAATTTTCTAAGAATTTAGAAATTTATTCACTTTTAGCGTGATAGAATAAAAAACATCCTTTTATCTATCCGTCAAATACTTTCACTTAAATATTAATATTTCAACATAATTTTGACCAATCTGGATAGTAAACTGCACAGGAGATAAAATAGTATAATAATTATTTTGCAATACAAGTGTCAATACAAATTCCCCTTTCATAGTCCGATTAGATATCTCCGTAAGAGCAACTATAGTTCCTTGTCGGTTCTTCTCCATAGATACTACTTCCCGAATCGGTGGTAAATGTTAAAATATGTTATGACGATTCAAAAATGCTTTTAGAAGAAGTCTAATTGAATAAATGTTTGAGTTTGAGTTTGATTGTATGATTTAGTTATTATTAATAGGCTTATGTATTTACATTAATACCAATCTTATCTACCATTCAATTTGCAATTAAAATTATGAGGATCATTTTGTAGTTTTTTTACCGATTATATTAGCTTATTTATTGTTTAAATATCTTCAAATGATGTTGAATTAAACCGGACTCGAAGTAAAGGTCAAGTGATGATTCAAACTTGTTTACATAAGTGTTGTATTCAAATGTGGATATCATATTTTTTGCGGTTTTTTGAGGCTATTATCCGTAGTATATTATTATTAGTCTGTGCTATTTAAACAGTTTTAATTCGTAAAATAATCCAGGATTTATACACGAATGTATCTAAATTAATGCGAATTACTTTAATTGGTATTCATTAGCTTTGCCCCGCGGTTTTACCCGCAGTGCTCCGATCCTGTTGGTCTTAGCGTGATGATAATTAGCTTATAGCCTTCCTCGATAAATAGGCTATCTTACACTGAAATATTTTTTCAAATCTGACCAATAGTTTCTGAGATTAGCGCGTTCAAACAAACAAACTTCAGCTTTATAATATTAGTATAGAGGTGCTAATTAATGATATCTATACTTAGTCTTTTGTTTCTCATATTTTTCAATAATAATTTATATCCTAACTCTATCTAGAGTTAAAAATTCTAAACATAGGTTTCCATGTAATCATTGACATAAATATCAAACTAGATTGGACATTGAGGTAGACATTTTTAATCAGAAATCTTTCAACATGGAAATAAGCTATGTAGTTAGAATTTTAACGTGTAGAATGCTATAATGTTTGCAAATACATCGATTAAGCTTAAATACTAAGAAATATTTATATGTAGGTTCTTTCTGAGTAAAGGCTAATGATTGAATAAAGTTTATAAAATTTTATTAGATTTTAAGCGAAATACCAAACATTAAATGAGCTAAATCATCACTACATAGTATAAAACAAAGTCGCTTTCTCTGTCCCTATGTCCCTTTGTATGCTTAAATCTTTAAAACTACGCAACGGATTTTGATGCGGTTTTTTTAATAGATAGAGTGAATCAAGAGGAAGGTTTTAGTATATAATTTATTAGGTTTTAGACAAAGCGGGCGAAGCCGCGGCCGTTAAGCTAGTGTAACATAAATGGAAATTATTGCATTAATTACGGTTAAAACTAGATTTTTTTAATATAAATAAATTATTATATAAGAGTCCTCTTAAGAAATCAGATAAAGGAATGAAACAAAAAAATACTTTCTCATTTTTGAAGAAATAAATATAGAGCAAACTTACAATGCGAAAAGGTTTTAAAATAAGCCTTGGAACTATCAATAGTGTGATTATTTTTATTCAATACAAAATTGTGTTCACAAGAAAATAATATAACATAAGCTTTTATATTAATTACTAACAATAAATTATTATTCTCTATGTTTATTTGCTATAAATTATAACAATTTAAAATGCAATATCGTGAAAGTTTTGTGTTAAAATATAGTTAACACTACATAAAGCAAAATCACGATTTACATTACTCGCTTTCAGATAGTTTTACTATCTTTAATGATATAAATATAATATACATATGATATCGAAATTTATCGCTTTTCATACAATTTATGCAAGTAATAAATCTCTACCATTTTCTTTTATGTAAATGTGTGTAATTTTAATCGCTAAATGTATTGAAATTAATATATTCGGAAATATCTTAGGAGGTAATTACAAAACTACAGGTGATTGAAAATAATAATATTATTTTATTTGTTACTAGCTGTGCCCTGCGGTTTTACCCGCAGTGTTCCACTTCTGTTGGTCTTAGCGTGATGATATATAGCCTATGGCCTTCCTCGATAAACAGGCTATATATATAACACCGAAAGAATTTTTCAAATCGAACCAGTAGTTCCTGAGATTAGCGCGTTCAAACAAACAAACAAACTCTTCAGCTTTATAATATTAGTAAAGATAGAAAACGTGTTCAAGAATCAAGAAGAGCGAAGAAGAGGACACTTAAGAATGTACCTATTTAGAAACCTAGGAGTTTAAAAATATGGTTGCGTAAAACATTTCAATTGAAATACACGTATTTTTAAATATTGATATGTATTAAAAGTCAATTTGTTACGTGTGTTATAGTTTAATTAAATTGAAGTCAGCCGTTTCGACGAAAGCAAATAAAAACACGTACTTAAACATATATAATATAACTAACACTTGAATTTGCAAGAGATTTGCAAGCAAATGCGTAAGCGCAAAATTATAGTTGAACCAATATTGATAGTATTCATGTCACCCGCTATGTAGCCCGTTACTGCTCTTTATTATACGTCATTTAAATAATTGCACGCATCCAGGAATTTATATTGGTTTCCTGAGGTTTTAAACTTATGTAGATTAGTTTGGTAATAGTAGAAAGTTATAGGATAGAAATTAGGGCAATGTGTTTGCTGCAATATCAATTTTCTAGTAGTACATATTTGGAAGATATGATATTGCACAAAGTTTTTCGTCATACTTGTATTGTAATTCGGATGTTAATACATTTATATTAGAATAGGAGGCTCAGCCTAAGAATTTAAAGTAATAAACTATCATGTACGGAGTAAAAATCGATGTCTATATAAATATTCATCCACTATTTTATGAAAATGTCGTAAAATAGCAAACAAACAAATTTAGCTTCCAATCGAGATATTCCAGTCGTGTCCGAAATTTCAAAAGAACGATTACCACATAAAATTCGATACAATCTTCACAAAAGGTTGCAGTTCCGGAGATCAGACTCAATACAAGACTGGAGTTCGCAATAGTTCAGTGATCTGCTTTCATCGCTATTGGTGCGTGTTCGGTTCCGGTTGATGCACTTTTTGACGCCTATACCTTGGACCTGTCACTTGATGCATACACTGCGTCGTGCGAACTGCGATACGTTGAAACTGTGGTGCTATGACGCAATGTAGTGAGATATGAATTTTATAGAAGGTAATGGAGGCTCGGTGTGTAAACGTTAACTTGGTAGTCCAAACTTTACCTCGATTTACATAATATCTGAATTATCGTATTCGTATGAATCAATAAACATTATTTTGACTAAATAATTACTGTATTATGATATATATTTTGATTCTATGTAATACCATATAACAGTGATAAAAACACCAATTGTTAGTACCAACCAACGATAGTAATTGCATAAACTGTCAATAATATTGCATCTTAAGAATTGATATATTCTCAATATATGGTAAAAATGGACACATTGTATCGCTCTACATAGAAAATTGACATAGCTGTAGGGTGACTATAGTTTTTAATTTTAAATACATGTTTAAAATAATCTGAAATAACTGTTATATCATCACGCGTTTTAATGGAATAACCTTTGCATCAAATAATAATATAAATAGCGTCAAAAAGCTTGATTAATTAGATTTAATTACAAGATCCGTCAACATCTAACAAATATAATGCTTCCTTTGACACATTCGTTACCACTAAAGCTCCATTAATAATCCAAAATGTGCAAGAATACACGTTTCCGATCAAAATATAATTCGATGTTTATGTATTAACGACCTAAATATCTTTGGTTTGCCTAGCATTTATCCGGCATTTAATTTATTGCCTGTGTTATATAATAAATGTAATTAAAATAAAATCCTATTTACCTTGAAAGTAAATAATGCAAATACGACTAGACTGTCGCTCTATATTTTATACTAAAATTAACTTGACTCAATAAGTTACGTATTTCTTAGAATAACTTTGATTTGTTATAGTTTCTTTATTGTATTTAATACAGTTAAAGTAAGTTGAGGAATGTTTAATTACACTGATCTTAAAGTAGAGCACTCTACTTTATACACTAGATTTAATAAAATATTTTTCAAATACATATATAACATTAATTGGAGCTTTTTTTCCAAAAAATATTTATACAAAAGCACTTCAAGCTGGATCTGTATTTTTTCAATAATTTTCGGGTTGGGTTCGATTCCCGGTGGAGATGAAGAAAAAAAATGTCTCGGTCTGGTAGGACACAGAAGGCTGATCACCTAATTGTCCCTAAAGGAAATCGATCAGTGAAACAGATGTATAATGCATCTGCCCCTTACCACACTAGGGGACATGGGACTTCACGCAACATTAACGGAAACAAGGCAACAAGTAGAAATATAAGACCATTATAAGATAATCCAACACGATTGAAAACTCAATTGCAATTATTGAATATAAAGAGAGGAAGTGAATCTCTAACGGAAAAATAACGATAAGTAATACAAAATAAATAAACCAACACTTAAATAGTATCATTAGCACAAGTTTTCACCATTTATAAATGTTGCAAGTTTTTAAAGAGGATGCGGACGAAGCTGGAATATCGAACTAGTTAGAAATCTGTCGCCATTTCTAGCGAGGAAATAACTTATATACTTTCGCTGTTCCTTCCTACTTTGTGATATATTTTTATATGAATGTAGGAAATAATAGAGAGATCACAAAAAATAATTTAACAATTCTATACCAAAGCGTAAGTATATTTATCGCGTTTATTAAGCTCCAAAATAAAAACGATTTTTTATAATAACATGGGAAAAGCTCGAGTTATTCTTTATACATTGACCACTGGGTCACTGCATTTATTATTTACTTTCATTTGAATAATAAACATTATACAGCGTACTGTTTTTACTTTTAGCTATTTTCAATATTTACTGGTATTATTTCTGTATGTACATTTCACTCTACCATTTTAAATTCGACTAGATAATCGGTACATCTTCGACTTCCTTTTCAAGTAAAGGAAAATGTCATATTTATAATTAAACCGCACAATTAGCATTTCCAATACCCATAAACCTAAGGTATAAAGCCTACAGTGACGTCAGAGAGAAATCTTAGGATGTTCATACTTTGTGCTAAAGGAAAGGGCTGCAAGATGAAAGTGGCTGCATCTGCACTTTCGCATAAATACGTGAAGGAATTTACTAGCTTTCAAAAGTAATTTTGTTTTGTGTGGATATGTTTCAAATGTATGTAATGTTTACTTTCCGTCAGCTTCGCTTTGTCTATAACCATATGAATAATATACTAAAACCTTGCTCGAGAATCACTTTATTAAAAAAAAAGTAGAATGCGTTGCGTACTTTTAAAAACTTTAACAAGAGGCAAACAGCGAAAGTGACTTTGTTTTATACAATGTAGTGATTATATTGAAGAGAGAAATTGTACGCAATGAAAATTAGAAAAAATATAAGCTTTATAGAGGAGCTTAAAGCTCAGTATTTAAATCAAGCCGTTTATTAAATTGTTTTAATTTTTTTAAGCAAACGTATATCCATATTAAACTTTTTACTACCTATGGTATAAATCATAATAAATGTGGACAAACATAAAAGAAAATAAAATATAATTATGTGTTTATAATTTATGTTACAACAAAATTTACCGACCCAAATAAATCATCATTATTTATTATGTACATTTTTATGAACATACCTTCCTAATAAAATGTTTTAAAATAAACATTCTCACAATCTATACTCATTTTATAAAGCTGTGGAGTTTGTTTGAACGCGCTAATCTCAGAAACCACGGGCCCGAATTAAAAAATTAATTCACTGTTATATAGTCCATTTATCGAGGCTATAGATTATGTATATAGCATCACGCTAAGACCATTAGTAGCGGAGCAATGCAGGTAAAACTGTGGGGCATAACTAGTTTCTAGATAAAATTAGGTCATAAAGTAGCACAAATATTATCAGAACAGAAAAATGTAAACCGTAATAATTAACTAATTAGATTGACACCATTACCATTAAATATTTGAACTGGCCAAATTAATTATTGGCGGGTTAATATCAATTTTCACGGTTAAAAAGTGAATTAATTCGTATATAACGAGAGAACGTTCTTGATATTTAGTTAGCATCACTCTAGTTATAAAAATTGACATTGACCTTGATTAAATTTAATAATTTGAATTAATAATAATTAATTGACACGGGTCTCCTATGAGGGTACATACTAACGACTAATCTATACTAATATTATAAAGAGGAAAGGTTTGTAATTATGTATGTATGTATGGTTTTCATGCATAAACTACTGAACCGATTACAATGAAATTTAGCACACATGTAGAGGGTAACTTGGATTAACACATAGGATAGGTTTTATCCCGGAAATCCAACGGGAATGGGAACTATGCGGGTTGTCCTTTGTAAACGCGGGTGAAGCCGCAGGCGGAAATCTAGTTACTTATAAAAAGCATATCCACCAGTATCTATTCATATAATTACGTAGTCAAGTAATTAGTCGTAAGTATATAGTTTTATAATTTTGTGGGTTAAAACACATAACACATACATGTGAGTCTTCAATCGTTTAACTAAGAAGTAAATTTTTAACCTTAACCTGTCAACTCTTGCAACTTGCAAGTAAATCATATATTGCTCAACAGTTTCACAATTGATAAATATATATAAGAACAAATTTTCTTCTAGAAGGTTTAATGAAATTCAACAATAAAAACATTTATAGAACTGGGGCATGCCCATTTTAATAACAGATCGCTTTTAAATTGTGCCGTTCAAGGTTTGAATGCAGAAATACAATAACTTGTTTTATATCTTATTTATATCAAAAGTGATAATGTATAAGTAACAGGTCGCTTTTATAGGTAACTATAAAACTTACAAGATACTTTTTGCTACACTCTTTATAACTCTTTCTATACAATATTTAATATCATAAATAAACAATATAGCTTACATTTATAAAATAATTTGGAAAATCCAAAAGTGCACGCCTCATAATTTTTTTTAATAAATATTTATTAATTATTATTTTTGTTTATTTAATAACAATTAAACCACATCGAATCAGACCCTGAAAAATGAAAGGGTTCTATTCCTGAGCATACTCAAGCGTAAGAGAAAAAAAAAGACTCGATTAGTAAAGTATTTCGGTCGCTATCGTGTTAACAAGAAAAAGGATCCGCACATACAGACACACGGACGTCCAAGACAGAACTTTTTTAAACTGTTTTTTAACTAGTTTAAATAACAAAAATGACATCAAAAATATCATGAACGTTAAAAATAGTGTTTTTTCTTAATATGTGTGTGTATGTATTATCTTACAAGTGCAATCTCAATACATAAAGACATTTTAAGTTTGAAAAATCAGATGTTTTGCGCGAAGTGACAGTAGTACCCACCTCAACGCTTCGCTTATGAGGCGTGCAATAAGGTGCATCGCTAAATGTGTTGTTTACCAACCAACCTATTCGGCAATTTTTTAACGTTTTTGTAACGGCACAAGGACGTTTAACCCTTAAAGCTTTTCTGTCACTTTTTTAGTACATGTACTTATTGCCGTGTAAATCTTGAACATTCCAAAAAATCTAGAAAATTGACTACGTTGGAGAAAGTACGATAACAATCCTTTATTTTTCTCCTACATGCCAATTATAGAGAACATTTGATTCGTGTGCTAGGTGACTGTTGAATTTAGGAATTCCTGGAATTAGTGATGGTTTGTGTTTCTGGTCAATAATAGCTTTAATGAAATAGTTTCCATGTTTAATTTCTATTGATTTAACTTTCAGGTGAGATAAACTGTTGTTTTTGCTCTAAAGATTATGAAATATTCAAATAATTATATAACAAAATATTCGAAATATTGCTGGTCCGTTTTTTGGGACAGTGCCGTAGATACAGGTAACTAAGAACCCATTGGCATGTCCCAAGAAACGGACGTTGCCATTTTAATAAAATATCACTTTTATGGGATTTTCTTGCTTAAGAGTCTTTAATTATACATAGAATTATTTTTAATTAAGTTCAAAATGACGAATATAATTTAAGATCAGTTAAATCTGTTGGGTCTACAATAGAACCGGGAGTTCCTCGACCTCCACATGCATTTCGTCTAAATGTCCTAATCATCGGCCAAATATCACTTCACATTTTAGAAAAACCATTATTATTTGTATTAAATTAAACCAAAGGTTGCTTGACACGAAATAATAAATGTTATTTAATATTCTACACAACTAAATAGTGTGATTGAGCTCGAGAGGGCTCAATTATCATTTGTTAGGTATTTAGTTAAAATTGAAGAATTTTTTGTTATAATAGATAGTGAAAATACTTACTGTGTTACAATAAAACAATAAAATGCTACTTGAAATTGTTTTCAATTGTGTTATATTAAGTGAATTTTATTTTTTTTCACTCTTATTTTATAAGCTGTATGACAGCGTTGTCCGTTTTTTGAGACAGCATTGAAGACGGGGTTCTTGGCAAAGGCCGTTTTAACGGACATCCTGAAAAACCTACTTACAGAAAATTTGTTTTATTTTTTTCTCTACTATAGTATTTTTTAATCAATAACTATCACTAAAACCAATTCAGGTCATATCTGGGTACATTATTTCAGGGCTTGCCGTGTTAAGGGTTAATAAGGAGACAACACGAAAAAGGGGCGATGGGGTAGAACAACGTCTGTTTGGGCACCTAGTTATTTATAAAACAACAACATAATTTGCCCTATCAGTCACAAAAACTACTGCACCTATTTCAAAAATTCTTACACCCGCATAAAGCTACATTATTCCTCACATAGGCTATATTATAATTGGTATATATTTCTTGTTATAATGAAAATATATAACCAGGCACAAGCATACAATATTAACCACTCAAAAAACATAAGAATGCGTATCGAAAGGTATCAAAAAAGGTAAGAGATGTCCGATAACTTTCACATCGGCGAAAGCACTTCGATCTGAGGTCATTCACTTGGCCCAGTGTAGGCTTCAACCTGCTTAAGGTTTATTGTATAGCTTTTGGTTAAAGACGTCTAAAGTTATGTTTCTATGATTGATTATCGTAGAGAAAAGCTTTTTAACGCATGCATGCATAAGCCATATTGTTAAAAATTGTAAAGTACTTCTTTGGTAATATTTTGAAATGTTGATAGATGGTAAGTTATTTTAAGCAGGTTCATATTATTTCATTGTCGTACTTTTTTAGGTTTAAAAAAGAGTGTGTCACTTAAAGGCTGGTAAAGCACCTGTAATGCCTGTAGTTTTTCCTGGCTTTCAAACCATATTTGTGTGTAATTGCAACTAATATGTTAATTTCTTACCAATCCATATTACCTAATTTGTTCTAAAAATAATTACCTGAAAATACTTCCTGGCTATCTAACTATGTTTAGTTTTATAGTTTTATTATAGAGTAATAAATAAATAAATAAATATTTGTGTAATTGTTAACTACTATATATAATAGAGTCCTTGTTTTTTTACACACTTAAATGCTAATTTCATACCCATCTGTGTTACAAATTCTTTGTAAGTCCGGCAATTACCTGAAAATAAAGGGAAATATTATTAATTTAAATTACAGTTTGACAGAAATAATTGCTTCAAACAAACTAATAAATAATTGTAGATTGATAACTGATGCAAGCAAATTTAACTTCATTGCTATCGAAACAATTAATTTTTACAGTAATATTGTATCATAATTGCTAAATTTTAATCCACTTTTAATTGCAGATTTCGCGTGAGTTTGTTTCATGCGAAAACGAAACATTAGGATTAAGCAAAGTATTGTTAGAAATAGACTATATTTTCTATTTTTTATTTATTGTTCATTTAACTTTATATAAATACTAGCTGTTCCCCGCGGTTTCAACCCGATATACACACAATAGTTCATGAGAATCGGTCAAGCCGTTTCGGAGGTGTTCAGAAAAAACAGCGTTTATATATTAGACACTAGCTGCGTAGCGTGCGTAGTGGCACTTAGTGTGATGATATATAGTCTAATAGCCTTCCTCGATGAATGAATGGGCTATCTAACACCGAAATAATTTTTCAAATCGGATCAGTAGTTCCTGAGATTAGCGCGTTCAAACAAACAAACAAACTCTTCAGCTTTATAATATTAGTATAGATAACCATTCATAGAATGATGAGTTTCTACGGGAAATCTAATACTTATACTAAAAATCACATAGACTTTTACAACTAATGTACGAATAAAAGAATTACATAAGGTTGTATAAGAGTATATTGACACTGGTAACTATTGCAATTATATTTATGTAATGTCAATTTTATTGAGGTCAAAACAAGGTAATAAAATAATTTTATTTATTTATTTATAATCTTTATTGCATACAACACAAATACAAATTTCACACACACAGACAGGACATTAGATGCAAAGGGCGGCTTTATTGCTTCAAGCAATTAATGTTTTTGTTCTTGAAAAGTTTTACTAATAGACTTTGAATTGTCTTTTTATTTAGTTATCGTAGTACATTCAAATTTTTTTATCAATAGTTTTGCGATTTGTAATAAAAAAGATATAAAATTTCTTCGTCGAAAACAACTTACTTATACATTAAAAGTTATAACATTTAAAATAATTCTTAAATGAATAAAAAAAATAATAATTGAAGAATAATATTATCTTTATCCTTAGTGATTGAATTAAAACAGAAAATAGTACTTTTATTCATCAATAAAAAATATTTTGAATCAAAAGTAAGGAGGAAAATGCATGTAAGAATATACGAGTGTACGTTACAATAACCAATTGCTTAATAAATAATTGTTCTAAACAATATTATATAAAATACACGTCAATCAAAAAGCGATTCATTATTTTGAACCACTCGACGTGTCCGTGTGTTAGATATCAAATATAATAAGAATTGCTTTCACTAAATTATTTGTAAATGATATCTATTTCCAATTAATGTATAAAAAATAAGATAATGGAATAACTTTTTTCTCTTAGAATACGAAAATTGATGGTTGAAGTGGTTGGGGTTTAATTTTTATTTTAATTCAATTTTAAAATCTTGCTCTAGGTAAAGTCTACTAAAGTGATTATTTATAAATTTTATTTCTGAAATAAAAATGCTCTATATTTTTTTTATCCTACAATTTATTAACAGAACGCTTAAATAGTAACGTAGTGTCATTATTAACTAATATATATCATATTTATCGATTTCATGTTCATATAAATCTGTGAATAAACTACAAATACTAGAACAATCTAGAAAGATGACTCAAACTTGGCAATTTGTCAAGGGCCAAGATTCGCTTGCCACGACTCCGGTATTCACTTTCACTTTACCGGATTTATTTAATATAGAAACCGAATATTTGCTTGTGGAGAAATTGTGTGCATATTTCGTTATGGTATTTCATTTTCTATTATTTAGTGGGCGTTGGATGTCGTAAAGGTAGTCGTAAAAGTAGTAAAGAAAATTGTTACGTAAAAAAATATTTTATGTTACTTTCTTGTATTTAAATCATATCTAATATTTTGATAAATGAGGTAAATTTAATACCCGATATTATACTTTATATGTTATGCAAAGCTTTGGCTTTATAATCTACTAGCTGTGCCGCGCGGTTTCACCCGCATTACTCCGCTCCTGTTGGTCTTAGCATGATGATAATATATCAAAGAATCTCATCGTTTAACTAATCTGAATTATAAATAGATCATTTCAGAAAAATTCAAGATTATTTTGTCACGTAATATATCCGCTCCTTGCATATCAAAGTGTATCATAAAGTATTATTTCCAATAATTTTCAACAAGATTACAAAGCCCCAAAGTATAGAAATACGTCATGTAATCAAAAGTGTCCTCTATTAACTATATAACTAGAAAAGAAAACAGACAAATTCTACCCCGAAATCTAACCAAAAACACCATTCAAAACCTACATAATATGCACTATATTTGAATTCCTAACCCACCAAATAAAGTTCCCATGATTTCTCCCATATGATGCTACATTAACAAAGGTAATTAAGGTAATTATCTCCGTTACACTTGCCCACTTCTCAGCGTCTGATACGGTTGACTGCGTGCAATGTTTTATGTAATTCACAAGCAATAGTTGGTCGCTGATCATTTAATAGTGTTACGAAGACGTTGGTCAGGTGGTTTGTAAAATTATTTATTAACAACGAAGGCACAGATAATAATGCTTTTTAGCAACCAAACTGGTGGTTCGCCTGATAAGCTAAGGTAAATATGTTAAAAGGTACTTTGCAATATGTTCCTTACATTGTTAAATGTTTACGTGACCTCATGAGTTCTGCATTGATTTATTGTTTTAGTTGAACCACAGATACTAGTGCACCATATTTTAATGTAGCGTATATTTGTCGTTGCAGAAATGTTGGACATCAGCCTGCTCGGTGGGCAGACGATATATTGAAGGTCTTGGGATGAAAATGGATGCGAGTGGCGAAAAACAGAAAAGAATGGCGTGGCCATGAAGAGGCCTAAACGCAACTTTGGGCTAAACCGGGCTGAGAAAGAAGAAGAAGAAGAACTACTAAATTATTTTTGTTTAATAATTAATCAAATTGAGTTGTGATCAAGTTTGCTTCGAGTATATAATGTTGCTTCTAATTGGAATATTCACGCCACTCCAAAGAGATTTATTACTCAAATTGTAGATACAATCATAAATATTTTATTCGTTATATTATGATGTTATTTAAGAATCCTTTTCACTATATGTCTCGTCTTCTAACCATACAACCGTATCTTCAATCTCAAGATGTCAACCTCAAGCCGACTTTCACCGGTTATAAAAACGCGATACAAATACTTTGTCCGGTTCCATTTCACTCGGTCACATCACTAGTTATCCGGTATCGGTTTTTTCGCACTAGTGTTGTCCCTATTCACCTAGTACGGATGGTTATGTGTTAGGGATGTATAATTAAGGGGACAAAATCGTATTCATTTATTCGCTTTGGTTTTTGTGTAGTGAGATTTTTCTTTATATAAGCTAAAAAAACGAACGTTTATAGCACTCTACTCTATTTTTATTCAAAAACATTTCCTAGTATTTCGTATCTTTAACTTAATATAATTTTACCCAGGAATATTATTTCCTACCTAGCCTAGTAAAATAATATTCAAAATACTTTAAGTAGTTGACATTATCTACAAATAAAACTTACAATTCATTCTCTTTATAACACGTAAAAGGTGTAGATTACAAAAATATTTTACCAAATCATTCTAAATATAATAAACGAGAAAATACCTCCGTTACAAGTTACGTCAAGCCATTAGCTCCGAAACCTCTCATTACATCTTGTAACATCTTACCTCAGAATTAAGTTATTGCAAATACTCACACTTCCCTCTTTATTATATAAGAAATGTTTTATATTACATTTTATAATTTCACGGTTGAATTATTGTGATGTTATATTTGTTAAAGTATAAACTATAAACCATACAATAGTACCTAGATACAATTTAATTTTATTATAGACACTAGTGGTCCGCCCCGGCTTCGCCCGTGGTACCTACATGTTTAAACTATCCTATCTCTCAAGTTGGATCGAACTGCACATGGTGTGCGAATTTTATTATAATCGGTTAAGTGGTTTAGGAGTCCATTGAGGACAAACATTGTGACACGAGATTTATATATATTAAGATTTTAAAGTTACACAATACTAAGTATAGTATACTTAAATTTATTGATACGTGTCCTCTATAATATCTACTACGTATATAATTTTAGCACAACCATAAAATCAATCTATGTTGATTGATTTTGATATAATAAACTAGCTTTTCGCACGCAGCTTCGCCCGCTTTGTCGAAAACTTAACAAATTATAATATGTATAAAATCTCTCTCAAGAACCTCCGTTGCGTATTTCTAAAGTTGCGTATGTTTCAATAAACATACATAGAGACGGACAGACAGCTACTTTGTTTTAAATTATATGTAATGATGAACTTTTTGTCAAAAGCTCTTTCCTTACCCTAATGAAATTTCACCTACGACGTCTCTAGAAATCAAAAATATATAAAAATGAATCCCTAGTTCCATTGGTCATGGCACCACGCGTGAACGACTGGACCGATTTATATTTATTTATATTTTATTATTATTTTTTTTTATTTGTTTTAGTTTTCTTTAATTCAGTACATATATACTTATATTTAGATAATTATTTTCTTATAATATTTCTTGAAGTACGAGGATGGTTCTTATGGAGAGAAAACGTAAACATGTACCACGGGCGAAGCCGGGGCGGACCGCTAGTTGATTGAAATATTGATTCTAATCAAACATTTTAACAAGTTAAGTCTAGCCTAAAATAATTATCTATTGCACAACTTTCAAATTAAACTAAGGTTGACAAGTATGAAAATTCGTAGGCTACCAAATAATATTTCCTGGTCCGTAATTGATCGGATTCGAGGCTAAATTCACTATTTAATTGACCTTCTATTTAAATTGCAGTTTTACACGCAATATGATAAAATAGTTATTGCTATTAAAATATAAAAACAATGAAAATATGTTAGATAATAAAATACTTTGCCATATAAGATTTTGTTTTTTATTTCATAGACTTACCTACACTAGAACGTTAATACGTTTTTAACAGAAACAGTTATATATCATAGACCATATTATGAAGTATATTATACACTATTCCGATATTACATGATTAGCATATTACTTGAGCTAATAATTATATAATTAAAAAAATATAATAAACTAGCTGTGCCCCGCGGTTTTACACGCAGTGCTCCGCTGACCGCTCCTGTTGGTCTTAGCGTGATGATATATAGCCTATATGCCTTCCTCAATAAATGGGCTATCTAACACTGACAAAATTTTTCAATTTGGACCAGTAGTTCCTGAGATTAGCGCGTTCAAACTAACAAACTCTTCAGCTTTAAAATATTAAGTATAGATTCAAGGGAACATGTCAAAGGAAATAACAAAAGCGCACATAATCACACCAGTTATTCAACCTTTATATGACCTTCAAATTTTTAAATAACCTAAAATGCACTTCCCGATAACCTTAATACATAAGACAATTTTATTTCAATGATACACGAAAACTAATTTGTATACAAGTATGGGAAAGTGTCGATTGTTTATTAAGCTGTATGTACTAGTGGTTGTCCGTGAGTTTTGTCGTTTCCTATGTACAAAATATATTCTAGTATTTTCTATGGAACACTATCTATAATATAATATGTCGAAGATATAAATCTTATGTCGGTCAAACAGAAAGAAGCATTGCAAAACAAATTGTGAATATTAAATATAGACGATACATAAAAAAATCAAAGCTGTGAAAATCTCAACAAAGCTCATGAAAATTCAAAGAATGTTATTTCTGAAACTTCGCAAACTGATAATCAATAATTTGAAAGCTGTGTCCAAATCGTAAGCAAGGCATTCTTACTTTTATTTTTAAATATAATTCACCATATTATCCATTCAAACTGTAGTTTTAGTCATTCTTTCTGTAACCATCAAGATATTTCAGTACAGTTCACTGTTTAACATCTTAATTTTCTATAAAATTCTATCTACCTGAGACTCCTAATAAAGTTCATTCAAAACTGAACTCTATTTATAATAATTATTAAGTCCTATTTCCTCCAAAACATTGCAACCACCACTTGTATTATTACTGTAGCATCAAGCTCTATCCACTTAGAAAAAGCCTAGATTTAGTAACGTTAACATAATAATGGTGATCTTGCAATTTAGAGAACCGTTCCTATTTGGATACATTTCTTACTCCACTTTAGATTAACTGTAGTTTAACTCTTGTTAATCTGAACATTCAATTACTATTTAAACTGAGGTCAAAGATACTTAAACTGAGCTTTACATTTTCATATATAACAGAACTTTTACCTGGATAATACTTGGTCTATATTACTTTTTGATTAAGCGTAGCTTCTTGTGCTTCTATTTCTTTTTCTTTTTGTCTAGGTATATGAAAGCAATAACCAAGAATCTATACAAATATTATATGTATAGAGGAATGAGTAATATAATATGTATGTTTGTAACGAATTGGCATAAAGTACCTCACTGAATCTACGAATAAAACTTACAGAAATAAAGGTATCAGAATAATACTTGATTTAGCGGGTTCGTCCGCGGGTGAAACCGCTTGGCATAACTAGTATGGAAATAATATTGTAATACTGTGCTAGTATCATGTAATCATAATAACCTATTCTATTTAAGAAATGACTTCCGACAATCTCTCACATATCAAAACCACTGTATATTTGTATTTGCCCTTCAATACAAGAAAGATTATAGCATCCTGCACATCACTAATCTGACATTTTGTGTAACCTTTACACGATGACATAACATAAAATAACGAAGCCATTCGCTAGTGACTCGCACCTTGCTTTCGTCATGTACAAATGTCAATAGTTCATTTGTCGTACATGTCATGTACATCTCAATTAATATGTTTGTGCTTTTTACGAGTATCTTTGTACCTAATTTGGATGAGTTGAAATGCGTAGGTAATTTTGTATAATTTTTAAAATGATATTTAACTAGCTCATGGCTTTACTCGCGTGGTACCTCGCCAAAAAGTAACCTGTGCTAACCCAGAATATAATCTAACTTTGTACTAAATTTCTTACAAATACCATAGCCTGTTTTTGTGTAAAGACTAACAAACATACATCATTACGTTCTTGGAAACTTTCTATATAAACGCGAAAGTTTGATAAGAAGTAGGACTACGAAGCTAACTTTATCAACAAAAACATCATCATAAAAGCCTTAACAACATATTATTTTACTCTACTTCTATTTAAATATAAATAATATATCACACCATATAAATTTAATTGCAAAACAGTTCGTAATCGCGTCTAGCAATTTTGTCAGTCTGTACGCGATTACCTCACAACGAATGTGTCAATCTAATAAGACCATTGATTAAAGTCTTGTTAACGTCTGATTGTCCTGTAACAGCTGAACAACTTTCTAATGTTATTTTTTAACAAATATAACTTAATGTTACAAGGAATAAGGTTCAAATTAGAATATAGATTAAACTCTATTCCTGTAAGTTTTGGGTATCCAACGAAAGAAAGTAATATATTAAGGAAATAATAATATTGATAAAGACAATATAATTAATGAATTTATTAATTAAAAGAAAATAACATATTTTGTATCAGAAGTAGAATCGAACCACCAAATAGGTCAATTGTGTATCGAAAATTAGTCGAATTTATATTAAATCTCTACATTTGCATCCACTTCAAGATTATCTTTCTATTGTCGATTTTATTAATAGCTCCTGCTTTTGACTTATGAAATTGTAAAGGTCCCTAGAACTTGCAAAGGTTAGTTCAGTCCTCGGCGACATCCTAGCTTTCATTATTTCATAATAACTGGATGGTTGAAAATTTCAGTTGCATCAGATAAGCAATAATTAAATAATATTTATCGTATCTTTAAAACTGTTACTTTTAATATTACAGCTTATCAATTCTCATATACATTATACATATTCACCTAATATACATAACGTATTCATAGTAAGTTTTACATGAATATTCAAAAGAGTAGGTTATGTATGCAGGGTAAATTTAAGTACATTATTATCTCTATAATAATATGTTTCTTTTTGTCATATCTTACATCTCGATTCTCAACAAAATTAAATATATCTTTACAATTAACTCAGTTATAGGATAAGCATAAACATTCCTTAACCTATTCCCTATACTAGAACATTCTGTACAAAAAAAAGTCTAGAAAATTCCTTCCACAATACATTGATTATTATTAATCAACCGACGCGCCCTTGAATTTTTTCATCAAGACATCGAAAAATAGAAAGTAGCTAGCATTGGCCGACTCGTACTCATCATACGCAACACACACATACACACACACACACGCACAGCTTGACCTTTCATCAGATTGTGAAAGTATTAAGGTGTGAACACAGCGATTTTCATATTTACCTTATAAGAAACTATTTGTATGCATGTAATTATTGAAAACAAATATGTAACGAACATGAATGAATGTTGGTTTTTTTATGTCTTGTGTAATGAGGTTAATTTTTTCGAAAAAATCAACTTTTATACTTGATTTTTAATAGTACAAGTATAGACTTGAACATATTTTCATAGGAATATAACAAAGAAAATATTTAAGAGGCATCTAGTTTAGCTCTTTTGAATTAAGTGTCTCAAACAATAATTACGTTTCTTTAACAGGAACAATATATCACAAATACAAAAAAAAATATATATTAGAATTATAAATTTAGCAAATTTTTATTTCTATATTAAAATATTCTACGGAAAACACATTACCTACTAATACTTTCTCGCTATTCGCTACGCCCATCACTTACAACCTTATGTAGTAATTTAGCGATTTCGTAGCAATTAATAGACATATAAAAGCAATAGTAACTGTAAAATTACGCGTTAATTATATCGAAAACTAAGCGTTTAGGAAAGCGTTCATAGAAAATAATTATCGATGATGGAAATATGTGTTTATTATTAAATGTAAGACCATAGAAAAATAATTGATCGATTAAGTTTATTAACTAAGACCTTTTTGTCCAACGGGAATCGAACCCGTAACCTCGTAGCAAATAAAAAAAAACAATTTTATTAATTCTGGGTTATTGTTTCAATTGAATAAGTAATTATTTATACGATAAATAAAAGCTCTACTACATGAAACTAAAAAAGGTAAATAAAAGAAAAAGTCCTTATCTGTGCAATGTCAGATAAACATCCGCACATCACTAGGGCGAGCCCTGTTGACCCGGAAAACAGGTTCTGCACAGCCCTACTTATTGAATGAATGAAGACGCGTACAAATTAAGTTTTTCACTTGCTTTTACTCAATGAATTATTCTTTTCAAAACAATATATTTTAAATACGTGTTATAATATACGATTGAATATTCATTAAAACTATGTCTAGCCGATTTGGAAAATTTTGGTAAACATCCAAGACAGATATGTATGTACATTTATGAATACTTATTAAAAAATAATAATTAATCTATACTAATATTACTTATAAAGAGGAAAGGTTTGTATGTATGTATGTATGGTTTTCACGCATAAACTACTGGACCGATTTTGATGAAATTTGGCACAGATAATCTTTAGACCCTGAGAAAGAACATAGGCTACCTTTTATTGCGAAATATGTACCACGGGCAAAGCCGGGGCGGACCGCTAGTATTTAATACTTTAAAACTATTTCTTTCTCAAACCTTTTATTCATCAGTATTCGTACAAATATTTACGTTCGAAGAGATTATGTTTTGAATTTTATAACTTTCTCTCATGAAGAGTTTTGTTTTATTACTTTAAATATACATAAAGATTAATAACTTAGTTTTTACTTGTTTGACGTTGACACGCTTTTTCTAACCACACATATAATTTTGTGGTTTTATTTATTTATGATAATGGAGAATATAATTGCATTACTGAGTCAGTTTTATTAGAAAACTAGGTAAGTATTAAGACTATACTGTTTAATTACATAATTTATTCTTATACTGTCCTACAATTACAATTAAGTTTGAATAGAAAATAACGTCTAGTATTCATTTAAACATTTACGAATTAATACGAATCCTAAGAGTAAAATCATAACTAGATAGGTATATAGAGCAACATAAAGTTATATTTAGATTACTTATATATGTATATGCTAAGATAATATGTACAAAAAGTATCGAAAGTTCAAAAATAAATACCAATACACGTAATCATTTCACTTTTGTAACTCTGTCGTGACCAACGAGGAAATCTAAATGGATTCGCTAAATAGATAGTACCGACTTCGAAATATGCTTATGTAAAAGATATGGATTATATATAATGTAAGATACAGTATCTGCTATTTGTATATAAACTTATGGATTTTCCGTAGAATATAATTATACTGTGCCAAGTGCAAACATTTATTAATAAAAGGTATCTTTAACAGATCAACAGAAGACTATTTATATGCAAGTAAATACGTCTCTATCATGACATAGTATATAACAAAGTAGATGTATGATGTGATGCTTTAAAACTACGCAACAAGTTTCAATCCGGGGTTTTTAAATGCACAAAATGATTTTCAAGAGTGGGTTTTATATATTTATACACGGGTGGTTCCGGGGAAGCCGGGTCATATCGCTCGTAACTAATAAATGATTTTTTTTGCCCCTCTTCCCTTACTCCATAACCCACTAAAGTACACGGAACTTAACACTTGTAAATGCTGTTATTTTCATATTATAGAGCAGTTCAAGGACTCTACCTACCTACCTTCTCTACATAATATATCTAGAAATTTTATTACAAAATATTCAAAGATGCGACTAAAACATTTAAATTATCGCAGAAGCAAGTTTGCGATTGTTACTCAGCCTGACATTTAGCATCTTGACCGTTCACCGCTTGCGCAAATGTAACTTGCTACACGAGCTATCGAATTATATATTATATTATATATGATACTATGAAGACATATTATATGTGAAGTAAATGTAGTAGCACATTTGTTTTGCTAAGTTTTGTCATATTATTACATGGTTTTGTGCTGAAATACATGGGAAAAGACATAATTATATATAGAGATAATTGTATTTAGATAGCATGTTGTCTTCTTTTTTATTAAATTTGCAATGCATTTTGTTAGTCTTTTACGTAGAGAAGGCTAATTAGATTATTATACTTATAGAAGTGGTGGACAAATAACAAAATAAACCTTTCCTTGAGAAATATTGTATGTAGAGCTTTCCGCTTTATAGAATGACAAATTCTAATTCTGGATAATTTATAAAACTTTTAAGTTAAATAAAATAAGCTTAATGCATCAAAAAGTTATCCAAATTAGTGGATTTATAATCGATGGAAATAACCACGTAAAACATTCTTTACTACTTCCTTGAAATATAAATATTTGAACAAGACTTATATATAGGTATATATACATATATAGACTTAAAGTTACGCTATTAATCTTATTTCTAACACACGATTACTTAATCCCGTGTTAAGTCTATTAATTAATATGTAATGACGTTTCACAATTGTTTTTAAGAATATGATATTTGCGTAACAAGCGCGCAATTTGGTAACGATTATGATTCAACTTCGCATTCATTTGGCTTTGAATAATTCTGTGTAATGTTACAAAACCCTTTCATAAATAGCTTACGGATTTTCCGGTTATCTTGTTTTTAAGTTATCGGAAAATTATTCGACTTTATGTATTTTATATTATATTGATGATAATAAGGTATATAATATATAGGTTGAAATAGTTATTTGAAATGTAGATTTTTAAATAACTCTAAAAAAACATTTTGCAATATGCATTTGATACATGTTTTTATAGCTAAAAAAAGCTTACACACGGTTTTATTTTTGAAAATAACTCTATACTGAGAATTTCCCTAGTTTATTTTAAATTTAAAATGTTAATTATCTCGATTAAAAATACAAACATAAGAAAGTGGGACAAATTCAACATTTATTCGTGTCAACCTATCGTTAATTTACCATAAGTGGTCGAGCGCGTTGATGTCGTTTGTATGCGGAGCTTTCGAGATCGCTAACATTTATACAGCCTTCATATTATATATCTTATGGGCATTATTGCAACGATTTTGATTAATATTATATATTCTGAATGTATATATGCCTTTATTATGCTTGCATAAAAAATAGTTTTAAAGCTTTCGACATTTCTAATGAGCTTATTATATTACATTATAGAGCTTTATTTTTATTCTACTAAGCTTTCAACATAAAAATCACGCCCAAAAAATTTCCAATTTCCCGCGAAAACTGCAACCGCAAAAAGCTCGTCTGAAAAACTTTACAAAAAAGTTCCATACCTTGACATGTCGATAAAGTCGTACACAAAAGCACCGCCACTGCACCCCATAAAACACAGTTAATATAGCCCATTTCACTGCCACTTAATAACCTAGGCTGTAGCATTTCACTCTCACTATCATACTATGGTTCAATTCACAGCACAGATAAATAGCAGGTCAGTTTAGCACAGCGCCATCTCTTGATCGGCTTGAACGTTGGTGCGCGGGCGACGGTCGTACGTCTACTGCGCCTGAGTTGATCGTACGCAACCATCGGACCTCTCACGCCTTCCATGCAGGGGAAAGAAACATTTCTTGAAAGCGATTATTGCGAATTAGTTAATAGTGGACAATGTGTTTTGGGAAAATGTTTAATTTGTAATGATAATGAGTGCATTATAGTGATGGATTGAATTTGATTAATTTATAAGGAGCTATATTCTTATTAGATTTTAAAGAAATTATGTTATAGAGTCGAATTAAAGTTTTGGCCTACGACCCCGTATATGTAATATGAATTTACGATTTACGATTGACCTTAACTCATTTTTGGGTAAAAATATTCATTTGACGTAGCGTAGCGTAGCTATTATTGTAATTTATTTATGAAAATGAAACAATCCTGTAAAGGGAATTTCATAAAAGTCTTATAAAGTAAGTCTTTATCAACATGTTATTATATTACATAACTAGCGGTCCGCCCCGGCTTCGCCCGTGGTACATATTTACGTTTTCTCTACATAAAAACCATCCTCGTACTTCAAGGAATATAATAAAAAAAGAATTATCGAAATCGGTTCAGCCGTTCTCGAGTTATGCGCTTACCAACACATTTTGCGATTCATTTTTATATATAAGATATAGCCTCTCCTCCATAAAGATAGGTGTACATTCTTATTAATCTATTTCTACTGATGATAGAATTTTAAAAGTTGCTACACTATTTTGCAAGCTTAGTTTAATTATAGCATATACACAAAAATCATACTAGTTCATGTTTATATACATAAGTCAAGTATAGCTATACATTTCAGTAGGTACCAAAGGTTGGTCCCCCCTGCACATCGAACCCACTTCACTTTCAAACTCGGTCGCGAACGCGGACGCGTAAACACACGGAACTGTTACTCGCACTTGCTGCAAACCACGGGGTTTACTTTTATAGGGCAAATGTTGACATATAACCTCAGGTCATCTAGGTGAAACTAGATTTGGGAGACAGGTTTGCAACCACTGCTTTTGGATATCCAAAAGCAGTGATACTTTCAATTTTTTAGCTACATGATTTGGAATTTCAAATATTATATATTAATTCGGTGACCATTTAAGCCTATGTTTGTATAATATTTTAGTATATATGAAGAAAGAATACATATATAGAATATCTTAATCTAGGAAATATATGAATATTTCTTTATTAATTTCTACACCTATATCTCAAGTTCATACTACATAAAAGCAGCTGCAGTCAATTTTACTTTAAACTATACACTGTGAGAAACAATTAAGCATCTTTTATAAGTTGCGATGAATATCTACGAACCTAATAAATCAATTTCCAAATTTGTTTCATTAATAGAAAATCACATTATACCTGAAAACAGGCGCTTTTTAATTTTTATCCCGGCTCTATTTGGGCGCACCGCCCCAGAGGCCGGTGGCTTATTAACAAGCACGGAAAACATTACATACATACTTCATTCATATTGTAAAATAAGTTTCTCAACTCTCTCACGTTTAAGAAGATTTACCTCAATCATTATTAACTTTTGTATGAATATATAAAAGTTGTATTTTTCGTGATTCGTCTCAACGTTTAAAATGGAAATTGTAGAGCGGAACTCTTAGTAGAGTTCCTACTAATAGGAAAAAAATATTTCATAAAATTGCATAAAAATGTATAATATATAGATGTACAAAGAAAGAAATGTATTGATAAAAAATTTGTAATCCTGTTTTTATAATAATTAATACATCGTGTATTCAAACCCACACAATTAAGATGAAATATCACAAAATGCTAAAAATATTCAAAGATGTCTTCATACATATTATATTCTTACATCCATTTACGCAGAAACATATCCCAAAAGTGTTATTACTTTTCTTTAATATTATCAAATTCGATGACTTTGAAAATCTTCATTATACTAATATGGTGTCTATAAAATATTATACTCGCAGTTTTTATAGTTTTTTTAAGGAAACAAACAAATAAACGTGTTCGGCAAGTCACTATGTTCTATAAGGATTGACCTTGTTGACAGCCTCAATGTAACACGTCTGATGAACACTTTTAGTAATAAAGTTGAACTTTAATTATAGAGGGATTTTATTTTGTAATTTTAAACACTATATGTATACGAATAAATAATAAATAGAAATATATATACAAATGTATTATTAATAAATTATATTACATATTAGTCATATTACGTCGACCAGTACTCTAAATAACACCGTTATAACAAGTATTTACCACATCATCATCATCATCAAAAGATAAAAGTAGGTGTTATACCACAGAATAGTACCTACTAAAAATGAATATTCGGCAGTATACATTTTTAACAGCCATAAAATATGGCACATTTATATGCCTTCTTTATTATATACCTACTATCTGACGTGGATTTTTACTTTTTCGTCACATAAGTGAATTGATTTATTTAAAAACTAACAAATTATGTACTAAAACTTTCCTTGAGAACCTCTTATCTATTAAAAATCGCATCAGAATCCGTTTGCCAGTTTTAAAGATCTAGATAAGCATACATAGGGACGGACAGCGGAAAGCGACTTTCTTTTATACTATGTAGTGATGTTACTATCTCATTTTGGAAAATAAGTCCGAAATTTATAGGTATTTCGTATTTATTGTAATAGCATTGAAATGCTTTATAAATGAGAAATTTTAAAGAGTAGATAATATGGAAGCTACATCTACGTTGTGACGCTGTTTTCCTGGTGAAATGTATAGCATATGTATTACAAATTACAATAGGTGTGACTTCTATATCATTTAGCCGTAAACATATTATAATATGTACCTCAAAAAACACTTATCGATTTTGAACAAACTTGCACTGATCAATGAAACCAACATGAGCTTTATACAACATGGACAAACATACAAAAAAAACACGAGTCTCATGAAATTCAGCGCGCGTGTATAACTTTGTATACTTACAATTATTAACATATTATAATAATCCAAAAAACTGTGTAATTCTTACAATATTAACACAAACGCAAACATTTATTCTTTGAACTACAGGGTGTCCAGCAGCAGATTTCAATGTTTGAACGCTTCTAGTTTTAAAACGCGACGTGCGATGGGGACGCGGGGGGTGTCATTCAGCGCGTGAGTTCTGCGGATTTTTTAGTCGCCATAGAGCAGTGGAGCGGAGAGCATCGCGCTTATGCTATTGAGGCATACTTTTCGGGTGATTTCGCTGGCAAAAACACGCCGTCGGTTTAATAACCATTATCAAATTCATCGTTTAAGAGATGGACCTTCGATAAATTTGATACAGTCGTGGATAGCAAGGTTTAGGGCTACAGGCCAATAACCCTAGGCCGGGACCAGCACCATCAGTATCCACGATAGAAAACATTAAACTTGTTATGAATTCTGTAATTGAAAATCCTCGTTTATCACTTCGCACACGTTCGTCGATATTGGGAATTCCTAAATCGTTTTTCAGGTCATTATGTGAAAAAAGGTTAAGCTCCATCCATACTAAATTCAGATTATTCAAGATTTGCTACGGCTCATACTGCTAATGTGTCAATAAATTCAGTGCGGCAGTTATTTCCTGAAAAGCACATATCCCGAAACGGCACCATCCCGTGGCCACCCAGGTCACCAGACCTAAGTCCATGTGACTTTTTCTTGTAGGGCTATCTAAAAACTGTGGTTTACCAATCAAATTCAACAACCATAAGACAACTGAAGGAAAATATCCGGGCTGAAATAAACAGAATTCCCAGTTCCCTTTGCAAACAAGTTTTTCTCAACATGCGGAATAGATTGAGGAGTGTGTGAGCAGTGAGAGTAGAAGGGCGGCATTTGGAAAATGTAATTTTCAGGAGATAAAATCCGCACTTGTCTTCTTTTGTCTTTAATAAAAATATTTTGTTTAGAAATAATACTTCTTTTTTTACAAGCCCTCAAACATTGAAATCTGCCACTGGACACCCTGTATTACATACTTACACATCAAATTGATAACCTCCTTCTTTGAAGTAGGTTAAAAATACAAAACGAAGTAGATACATACCGGATAGCGCCATCTATTCGATAATTACGGCAACAGTTGCAATTTATGCGAAGACATGTTCGAAATCTTTTGCTATATTTGTCACAAGATGGCGCAGTGAAGTACATCTGTATGTGAGCGTTTTCAAAAAAAAGTGTACCCCTCACTTTCGGCCTGTCCCC
>CAJQZN010021343.1:1653-16551 GCA_907164685.1 Colias eurytheme
AAACTGAATTCAACATAACAGTGATGTTCCTAACAATAACAGGTTAAGAATTCACGCGCATGAAATAAATAAGGAAAAGAAACAAGAGTGTAAATAATTTTATCTATATTGATATTATAAAGCTAAGAGTATGTTTCTTTGTTTGCTTGAACGCGCTAATCTCAGGAATTAAGGGTCAGAATCATGGACCAATATACTAAAGAATTTTTTTTCTGTGTTAGATATCCTATTTATCGAGGAAGTAATTTATATCATGATGCTAAGACCAAGAGAACTGGAGCAATGTGGATCAACCGTGGGGCAAAGCTAGTTCGAATTGAAATTCATCCTTTTGTTGCTGTAGCAGGTATTGACACAGCTTCTCTCTATTATTCTATTACTCATGGAATTAAAAGCAATTGCAATAACGAACTCACACAATTCGTGACTAATAATAAATGTTACACGTGTGACACACTGCCGAGTGCCGACTGGTCTGTTTATTATTCTGTTTTAGATTATGAAGGCTAGGGTTTAAATAGCTGATGAAGAATCGTATCGATTTTACGTGAAACTATCAGTTCTACGCCATTTATCTACGCTCGCGTTGGAATTTTAACTCCATTTGATTAAACATACTTTGCTGTAGCTGCAAAGTAATGGAGCGCATTTATAAACTTAAACTGTACCTTTGTGTTTATCGTTTACTATCCAAATTCACATAATTTATGAAAATTCATGAATTCAAAACATTAAACATATTGACACATTTATTCATTAGATAAGGCTACGTAATTATTGTAAGTCTGATGAGATGATAATATTGACGAGCATTAATAAAAAAAAATGTGTGCGTGTACGTCTATTGTACACACGTAAGAAGTGAAACTTCTTTATGACCTTATTTTTTGAAAAATAATTTACTATATGCAACTTTACAGAAATACGTTGAATCACGCGTGGTAGGGATAAGAAAAAGATAACCCCGATAAAGAAGTTTCACTTCAAAAACTAAACAACATAATATTGGTAATGAAAGTTTTTCTGTTAATTTAAAAGTCAAGTAAAATCAAATCATGTGCCTACTCGTATTGTAATCGTAGTACAGTTAAATGAATAATGAATAAAATTGTAGTATTTGACACTTTGTTATTATTGTTAGACATGAGTTATCCGAAAGATATTTTAATTAATTATTGATTCAACTGGTAGCAAGTCTGCCTGTCATCACCCCGCGAAATTAGCAAACATTTCTCAGTTACTCATCTCTTGTAACGAAGAGTTATAATCGAAATTGAAGCAGTTTTGATATCATAAAATACGTTAACATAAATATTTTATGACAGGATTGAAACATGAGATCGTGAAATGTAACGTTGTGGTCATATGGCTTGGTTGAAAACTTAATCCAAACTACACGCGGCAAGGCGTGGGAAGCAGCTGGTCCCCTGTGTTCATCGATTAAAACAGTTAGATACTAAATTCATAACAATATTTAAATTTGGAAACAGAATGGGAAATTGTATATTACATTCTTGTTTGACCTCTTATTTTTATAAGTATATATTACCTATATTATAATTTAACGCCTTCTTTTAAATGAACTTTGTGAAATCTCATACTCGTGTAGATAGCAGTCTTATTTGTTCTATAACATGAATGAACACCTACCTATAAGCCGCAATATCATCAAGAGAGATGATTTCCAAGGAGCGAATATCCACACATTATTAACGAATATTAATGACATTGTTGTGTGTATTCCACCGGGATTCCCGGGGACCAAGTTGATCCGGGATTATACGCGTGGATCCACCAAATCCGAAAGATATTCCATTTGTTTGTGTTGAGACCGAGCCGATCACTGCGTATTACAGGAGCTATTCAAACCTGTGTCCTGTTTATGCTTGATGAAAATGCTTTATAAGTATAAATATGATATTTCTTACGAGTGTTTTGCCCTTTTTCATTGTTTTTATTATTATAGATACCCTTAATTCTTGATAGCAATTATGGTTAAGCCCGGAGCGAGCTGTTAGCAGCCTGTTGATCAATTATTATTAATATATTCCATTTAATTGGTAGAGTTTGTTACTACCCGAAAACAGTTCATCTCACTAGACTACGTACTAAAATTAATATTTTATTATTATAATATTAATTATTCAGATAACTAATTACAGTATTATTGGTGGAAGTTTATACAATATATTTTATAGTTTATATATTAAGGTATAATCGTGAAGTATAAACGAACGTACAAAATGTCTATATATATATTATGGCTATAAGTTTCGTAAAAAGGGGCTGATACATAGGAACAGATGGTCACAATTAATAAGGGTTCCCTTTTTGCGAACGCTCACGGAACTCCAGAAAAGAATGGACAGAGGAAATTTGACGTGTGACGGGGGTTCGGCGGGGCGGGCGGCTGGCCAAATTGTTCAAGGTTCATTCGGTTGAAGTGTGGAAGACGCGGGACCTAATCCCCATGTTATGACCGTTGTTTTTCCGTATTTTTATGGATGCTAAAGCTTTCATTGAATTTCATTGAATAATATGAGATTAATTACTATGTATATGGGCACTTACGTTTGAGAGTGATTTGTTTTGGTTCAGTATGAAAGTAATACACTATTATTTTATAAGTTCTATAAGTTATTAATACACTTATTAAGTTATTACCAATGAAGGCTCACGCTACAATTAATTTGTTAAGAAAGTTCTAGAAACTTCTTAATAGCTTTCATCTTCGAGAAGGAGAACAATTTAGAACAACTCTAACTAGATATATTTCATACTAGCTGTGGCCCGAGGTTTTACCCGCATTTCTCTGCTCCTATTGGTCTCAGCGTTATGATAAATAGCCTATGTGTTAATCCAAGTTAACTTCTATATGTGTGCCAAATTTCATGAAAATCGGTGCAGCAGTTTTTCTGTGAAGGAGTAACTAACAAATAAACAAACATAGCAGGATGTATAATTTATATTATGGCATGCGTAACAGGTAGGTTCTTCAACTATACAATGTAGAGCTGTGCTCTACATGGAATTATTCAATGACATTATTAACTCATTAAAACTATAATGTTGGTTTTTATCCATGCGTGGCGAGTGGGGCTGGGTGCGTCACAATTGCGGCACAATGCGGGCACAAATTACCCAGGAAGTCATTGGAAGTCATATCATTGAACTTGCCGCTTCAAACGTCACTTTTCGATGAATTAATTACGTATTTTTAGATACTGTATTAGTATTCAGGCTGGAAAGGGGCTTCTCCTGTAGTTAAAGTTTTTGTGCCAGCTCAGAATAAGTAATGGGACCTTTTTAATGTAGTTAGTAGATTAATTTGCGTATTCGACCATTCTCTCGGAACTGTTAAAATAATTTGTGTTTAAAATAAAAGTCTTGTAAGATAACTTAATATATTTTTATTAATATTATACTGTTTCCAAAGGCCGAACCTTTGTAGAGAATAAAAGCGTTATTTAATGTGTATTCTATATTAAATACACGAGGTTTTTGTTTAGTGCTCTCGGTATAAGCGTTATCTAGTTCACCTCTGTAAAGCAGTATAACATTTCTTAGAAATACATAAAAAATTAATAGAAAACTCGTTTGCTTCAGAAAGTCATTTGGAGCATATCCTTTCAGGTAAGGCAAGCTGCAAGAGAAATAAATTAACATTATCTCACCGTGGAACAATATTTCAGTTTGAGCGTGAAGTTCTGATTAGCGCTTGCTGAAATGGCTCTTACTGCAAAACGCGCCATTATATGGTTAAGTGAACATGAACGTGGTGTAGTTATAACTAAGATATTTACTAGTTATTGTCCGTGGCCCGGGGCGTGTCTCTAGTATTGGGTGTGATCCTATTTGCTAATCATTTGTTTACAATATGTAGTGTATTGAAGTGCACGAGTTTTAATAAATCGCATATGCAAATTCACGCAATGGGAATTTGAATGGAATTGTCGGACTAAAATATGAAGGGAATATAGTACATATATGTATATCATTATAAATATGACTTATGTCTAAATTTGTACGTTAACGATACATAGTGTTAGTGATACGAAATCGACTGTGAGTTGTGACATACTATAAAAAAAGGGAATGAAATATAGTTTAATCGTAAAGAGCAACATACCAAACAGCGCATTTAAATGTGCATGCATGTTTTTATACCAAAATAAATAATAATATGAAATCAATCTGCATTTCCCAACACAATATATAAATGGCCCATACAAAATCGTTTAGAGTTTTCAAATAAATCAGCGCGAAAAAAGAAAACTAAAGTGACTGAGCGCCAGTTTTAACTTTCATCGTACATTCAACAGATTTGTCTCACCGCGAGGGTAATTTATTGTTCATTTATTTTCCCTTCGAATCCGGTCGTGGTTTAAATCAAAGAATGCAGTCGCTCCGTGTAAACACGCATACCGTAAACTTTATGTAAACACGCTCTTTATATAATTTAGCCAAATATAGAAACGGTTTTAATGTTCTAAACGGACGTGTTTTGATTTCTCCGACGTGCTATTCCACGACTAACCCACTTTGTTACATTACATTGCTTGCTCAACTAGATGAATGCTAAAGTGAGTGCTCGAGCAGTTCTTCAAAGAAGCAATGTACGATGTATTTTTACTGAGCTCACGTAGGAGCGGCATGTGTTTTAGCACGTCTCGAGAATTCAGTTGAGTGTAAGCTTTTAGTAACTATTTCGTGGGTCTTGAAAATTTAAACAATCTCTTTGAACATTTATAGAATGTTCCAGCATCTCTAATGTTTCAAGTTTTAACGAGTGTGCAATTTTAAGATAGTTTTCTTCCGCTGCTTTTGCGTTATTGGTGATAATATAATAATACTAAACTGTGCGCAAGAGAACTCTCTCTTAGATAATAATAATATTATTATTGTACCTGCAGTTGTAAGCTGTAGAGTGCATTTGGGAAATTATACAGTAAATGTAATCGAATTTTTGATAGTTATTAGTTGATGATAGTTCTTAATACTTGTGTTTTTTGTTTGTATATTAATGAAATGGATGAAACAGAGACGCTTCTAACTTATCACAAAAACTGGAATTTATTCTTAATCACTTTTGCTATTACCACAAAATCGAGTCATGTGTTTGGAAACAACGATGCCATAGATTATAAAATTCACTCTTATTAAAACAGCCCTTTGCGTCGAGGGTCACTAAAAAATTAATAACTAGGCATTAACCCAGAAACACGTGTTAGGTTCGTACCTAGTGTCATATTTAGGTCACTCTGACTCACGCACGGATGAACTGTTAACTGTTGTGTTGTTGTGATGACATTGAAGTATTTTTAGATAATTAATGATTCATTCATGTCTAGCCTAGCTATTGCTTGTACAGAATAATATGAATCATGTAAAAGAATTCATATGGATGGTAATTAAAGCAACAAAATAGCGCTTGTAAATAGTAATTTCCGACTCTACTTATTGTAGGATATGAAGTATATTTATAAAGGTATATAAAGCAAATTGAAAACATTGCGAATTTCACAAAACGGGGCAATCAGCTGTTCTTAAAAATACACAAAATCGTTTTACATCAAGAACTAAAGTTTTCAAGTAATATAAACTTACGTAGTCTACTTAAAGAGGTGTAAATCAGATGCGGAAACAACGTCCTTTGATCCTTCTAGAAGTTTCGTATATAAGTAGTTGATCTAGTCATATTCGAATGAGCGCGGAAGCGAGCGATTGTCGTCACATCCCGCTCCCGGGGGAGACGATAACTATGTGCTTATTATACTCAGGAAATTTGGCGTAATTCGCACCTGAGAGACTGACAGAGGATCATCATGTGTTTATTATGCATACTAATATTATAAATGGGAATGTAAGTTTGGTATGCTTTTACGCAAAAACTGCTAAACTTATCTGGATGAAATTTTGTACAAAGATAACTTGAGACCTGCTATAGGACATAGGATAGGTTTTATACTGGAAATCCCACAGGAACGGGAACTGTGGGGATTTTTCTTAATAATTAACCCTTTAATCATTGTTTATGTTTAAATAATGAAGTTTAAGTATAATTTATTTAGAGTTTGCCACAAACACAAAGTAAACCTCTTTAAATATGATTCTAAGTCGATTGGTTTGATTTAAATCTCGATAAAACAACGCATCGATATTTTAGTCAGTATATATTGGTTCAAAAATAATTCAGCTAAAATGAGGCATTGAGTCACTGATTCAATGTTATGACAGCGGCTCAAGCAAGCACATTGTATTCTTTACAGTGATGAATGGATATCAGCCGAGATTGTCTGTATTATTTTGAGATGTGAGCTGTTGTATTTAGTACTAGCGGTCCGCCCCGGCTTCGCCCATGGTACATATTTACGTTTTCTCTCCATAAGAACCATCCTCGTACTTCAAGGAATATAATAAAAAAAGAATTATCGAAATCGGTCCACCCGTTCACGCGTGATGCCGATACTAATATTATAAAGAGGAAAAGTTTGTAAGTATGTATGTATGTATGTATGTATGGTTTTCACGCATAAACTACTGGACCGATTTCAAAAATTCTTTCACCATTAGAAAGCTGCATCTTTACTGAGCAACATAGGCTATATTGCATTTTCAAAAAAATTAGAGATCCTTACTAAAAATGCAATAATGTAACCCAAGGTGTAAAAAAATCCTCATTAAAACTTCTGTCATCGCGTGCGCTGCGGAATCTATTGAAGATAGAACAAAAAAATGTTCTACGGTATTATAGAATGGATCAATATCTACAAGAAAGTCCGCGATACCATATGTCCATCTTCAGTAGTTATGTTACTACAACAACTTTTTTACGTTTTCAAAGTAAATAGAAGTGCCGACAGTAATCAAACCATGTTATCCATACACATATATTAATCCTTATCCCATTAAATGATGTTTTATTATAGACTGTTTCAATACCAGCAAAATACTTTTTAAATGAAAAGAATTGGATATTCCATTCAAAAGATATAACGAATTTTTAAAAGTGTCAATCTACAGAAAATAGTAGGTATACTGTTCGAGCAGGCCGTAGTGCGGGAGTCACGGAGGAATTCTACCAATATGCGTCTTGACGGAACACAGTGGGGTTTTGGTCGGTAGGAATCCGACATAACCCACGGCCCCCGGAGGCCGTGGGTATCTATGAAAGATTTCCCAACTAAAACAAAAAAAAAGGCCGTAGTGCGGGACGGGGTAAAGGTGATTTTCATGTGATTAAAAATTAAACCTATAGTAGACTTTTCACTGTAACGATATCGCTGTCTATGCGGGTGAAACCGCAGGGCATTGCTAGTATAATATATAAAGATCGAAACAAGTTATCTAATTATCTACAAAGAAAATCTGATTTCATGACTTACTAACAACTTTGAAGCTAATAAGAGTTATTGCAGAAGAATGGAAAACATATTAATAAAAAGTGATACCTAACTATTCGTTCTAAATTTCTTTGCATACAACAGTCCCTAGTATTGATTGATATTGATATTGATATTGATTGATGTAATTCTTTATTTACGCTTGTGTAATTTTTATGTTGGCTTTTGATTTTTCTTTGAACTGTGTTTTAAGTACTACCTATTTAGGTTGAACAATAAAAATATGTGTACCTAATGTTGGTGTATGAAGTATGAATTACATTGAAATGATTAATTCCAGACTTGAATACTCCAATAGTATTAGAGAGGCATAAGATCTAGGCAGAAAGATTACAAACCTTAAGAAGAGCATTTGAAAACTATTCAAATATGTTTGATTTACTCCTCAATGAATACGACTTTCCAGCTGTATAGGTACTAGGTTCAGTCGGTTGGCGCACTTGGCCGGCTATCCGATAATGGGTTGACCTTATCTAACATCGTTTGGCAGCGCGGCGTGCCTCGGCTCTGGGCTCCGGGCTCATGGGATGTTAACTGTATACGTAAATGAATTTTAAAATGTCGCCAGTTGTGTTGGAGCTAAACATCGTAGAAATAGCTGTGGCTGTGACATGTTTTATGGGGTAGGTAGAGCAAATATATAAATTGTATATAATAATATTATGTGGTTTTAGTGAAATAATGTTGATTGCGCATTTAATGCTTGTGTAGTGTAGACATAGTAACGGTTTAATATAACAGGTATAATAGAGCATTCCTGTAGAATAGTATGTAGGTATTAATACACGGTTTCTAGTTATCAAATATTGTTTGCATGACGACAGAATCATCAAAATTTAATATAACACAAGTAACAATTCGAATAATTCAGCCTATTTGTAGCTCACTTAATGGTTTAATTGCCTGAAAGTTATTTCAATAAGCCTTCATTTGTAACAATGGATCCATTGTATTAAATTCGATTGTAAGTCTCAGAAGAGCAATATTAGCGGAAAAATTAATGCGATCTCTTCAATTTCATTATGGAAATATTGGAAATTAATAAAGAAAAGAAAGAACGAAGGGAAAAGCGTGTTTTCTTTCAATTATTGCTTTTATCCAAATGCATATTTGAGTCGGAGATTAATGTTGCGAGTTCCATTCGCGCGCGTGTAACATGGCTCTAATTTGGGAGCTTCATTCCGTATTCATACGTAAACTTGTGCCGTCCCTTGTTACTTAGAGAAATGAAAAAACTTGTCAATTCGGAGCTTATCGTCCGCTACGTTTGTTGGGACATGACGGAGACGGATCATGTGTTTGAAACAACCTGTTTACGTGTGTATAACATGTGTAGTTGTGATGGTTATAAGAAAATATGTTTGTAGGAGAAACATTTAATGAAATAATTGTCATGTTGTAACTTTTCAATATGTACGTGTATGTAGACTTATAATTCAAATAAAACGGATTCTATGCTAGTTTTTGTTTCCCCTCTATTCTATAATAGGTATAATAATATGTTTATACATCATAAATACTACTTACTGATGTAAGTAGTTACTCTATATTGATATATAGAGTAACTAGTCTACTCACTTACTACATACGTTCAATTATCTAGATAGATTCTAGTGTATAACCTACAACTTGGTCTCTATTATGTCTCTCTCAAACAATTTAGAGGTCACACATCCCTAGTTACTACCATTTACTACTACTATTTTCCTCTAAAACACAAGTGAACATCGCAGTAGTAAAACGTAACGCTGAGTCGGCTTGTCCCCATTCCATGATTCGATATTTACTTCCATGAAGATGAATGAAACGAGTTGGACGCGCGCCCGCTGTCTCATCTTCACGTCTTGGACAAATTATGTTTATGTTATAAAAATATTGCAGTTTGAAATAGCACAACGGCTATATAATTATGGCTGTATATTAATTTCAAATTTGAGATCGCTTCAAACTATTGCACTGAACGTATCCGGTTACTAAATTAACGTATCATGGAGATGTAATGTATATCTGTATAATAGATGTAATCAATGAACAGGGAGTTAAATAGTAATTTAAATGCAGTACAAGTAATACTAGATTTTCTATTATTGTGTGTTGTTCTTATAAACAAAAATGTTAATATTTATAAACACATACTCGATTCAAATCTTTAAAACAACAGCACATAGCCAAAGTAGGTACCGTGATAATAATCTAAATCCCGTTCGTCCCATGTCTGGAGTGTTACGTGCGATAAGGAATGTTGTTCCAAAAATACCATAATTTTACATAATAACACTCATTAACAATAAATAGTAAACCATTTGTTTCTACAATACGGAAATGACCCATAATGGTCATTAGCTTCTTTCTTGCAGTGAAAGATCATGCACATGGCAACCGGCGCTTAGTAGGTAGGTACACGTCGAGGAAAATACTCTAACAACAAAGATATTGGTCTACAAATAGTCAGCGTTAGTTCTATACATTTGGTACACTGGATAACGTATGAGATAAGCCATACAGGAATAGGATTGATTACGATGTAGTTACAGGGAAAGTCCCAACACGCGTGGCATCGTCACGCTACGTACGCAACATGATTGTGTAGCTTTATGTAAATTAGTGTTATGTAGTGACCTCGTGATAGTTGCGCTGTATTTTGTTACACGTAATGTGGCTTTGAGTATTTTTGGTTATTTTTCATAATAAGTGTTGCAATAGTGACGGGGATACCTCCTCATTAATACACGTAAAAGTACATTAACTAAAAATACGCTGTAACCTTATTATAAAGATATTTATTTTAAAAATAGTTTTTCGGGAAAAGATTTTCCTGAACTGTATTCCCAAGGTTTGAAGGTCAACCAGCTGTTTTGAGACATATTGAATTTTCTCTAATACTCTATCTGCCATCTAATTTTATCTAACATGTATATTATGCCAGGATAATTATAGAGCATCCAGAGTATATATTTAATATAACGTAGTATCCAAAAATGTTAACTTATGATGTAAGCCAAAACTTAATATGAAATTACTGCCTCGGGGAATTGAACCTACGATATAAGTTACTGGCTAAATGAGGAATGAGCAAACTTTCGTCTAATCGAAAGGGTGACTGAGTTTCATAATTAACAAGCTTTCAGAAGCTCCTGCCGCATTTTAACGTAAAAACTTTTAGTTACGTCCTTTTGATTTTGAGCGCGCTTGCTTGATTAAAGAAAGTTATTTTAAATACGAATACAAACGTTAAAATAGAAATATAATGGACTTATAAAAAACATTAACTCTATTATACTAGTTTAGTTTAGTACACCACTTTTTCAAATTAATTTATAAAAAATATTATTTTAGATACCTACTATGAGTGCCAATGTGCGCACAGAATCCGACTTCCATTAATTAGTCCAGTAAGTGTATTTAAACAGTAGATAATAATCTGATAATAAAACAAAAAACCCCAACGAGATTTCATCAGAAACACTTCGTTTCAATCATCGAAAGAAAAGGTAAGCTATTTTTCCACTCGATTATTTGAAAATTTCCTCGAAACCGCTCGGCAGCGCACATTATGCCGCTTCATGCAATATTCTTCAGTTATTCATATTTTAAAAGTATTTTCTTTAATATTTTAAAAGTGGCCCCAATGACTTTACTCCTGTGAAGCGAACTCTCGATAATTGCATAATGTCTGTATTTTTACGACGACGTGAATTTTGGAGTTTGGTGAATGTATGCAGTATGAAGATCTCTTTCACCATTCAATGAAATGAAAATTTCAATGTTTCCCCACTTTACGATTAAATAAATTTACACATGCTTAATTACGTTAGTCACGTTTACTTTTAAATGATAACACTTGTTTCTGAAAACAAAGGTATTATCGTTTAATTTGCAACGCTAAGTGTTTGCTGCCATTGAAATGTTCAATATTTGCGTGTAGTGGTCAAAAGAGCGGAGTTAAATCCACCCATCGAGTGCGGTGACGTCACAAACAAGATGATAATAAAAACAACAACGCGGGAGTGAAAATATGTCCAACGCGCTTTTTCAGTTGGTACCTGATTTATATACCTGTGACCGACCTTTTATGAATAACTTTTCAATGTTTTATTTTAAACTGCCTTTCCGTTTGCGATTTCGCTTCCCATGCAAACTTTTGCCCGCTTCCTAATTTTATTTTGTGACAAAGACTTTGTGTTTACCAAGGCTCCTAGATGTATAATACATCTGGAAACGTTTATTTATTTAGGAAAGTCAGACAATGATCTATCTCTATATGTGTAACAACTGATTTCCTCTCGATCTGACCAATTAAAATACCTATATAATGACACACAAAAATTTGTTACTTTCGATCGCGAGATCATACGATAGAGTATTCTACGATGCAAGGCATTAATCCGGGGAAAGCCGTGTGCTGGAGCCAGTCCTTTCAGGCTAGCTCGCCAGTAACATAGTTAGAGCGACACAGCCCCGCTGGCGCGCCGCCTAATTGTGTCAGTTGTGTCGAAACAAGCGCTCATGGACACTTGACGTACTTCCACTGTGTCACATTACGGACTAACGACGTAACTAGCTCGTAATACAAGCTAGCTAGTCTTACTAGCTTCTCATACATGATACGGATCTTTAGTCATCTAGGTAATTTGCATTAGCAAACTATCTAAAACAATCGAAACTGCTAACAGCATCAGAAGAGAACAAATATGCGAAATTGTCTAACAAAATAAAATCTGAAATACGTTCCTGAAAAACCATGTTGTCTGAAGTGAAGAGTTCCAGAATAGCCTATTGAATACAGAGACAATCTCGACTTATTAGTTCTTGTATTGACTTAGGTCTTCGTGAGGTTTCTTTATATCTGAAATAGCATGACCTTTTACGGTGACCTTCAAAGCTTCAGCTCAGAGATAGTATATTATGTGAAATGTTTTATTTTTTATATTTTCCTTAAGAGAGCACCCGCAGTACGTCAGCCTATTTTCTCACGCCAGCGAATGGCTTGACGTCGATTTACAGAAAATTGCCTGCTATTATTCTTGTTACATCGTATGCACTTTTAACTTTTACATACATTTTTCTGTAATAGAAAACATTTTGAGATAAATCTATATCTGATTTCAGTTGTTAATACGTAAATACTTTGTTTTATTCGATCGCAATTAAATGAGAAACAAAATACAGACGATGACGTAATATTAAAATGATTACTCAACTTCTATTCACACGAAAATCTCGAAGAGCCGGTGAAATAAAATATAGCTGGAGTTTATATTGAGTTTGCTTTACAAAACCGCTCCAAATCCGATCAAAACTTTACTGACAAGGTAAGGTTACTGTAAAATTTTTTTGCGAAATTGATTTTACTCTGAACGTAATAAATACATTTTATATCTAGTACATGATTTAAAATAGAGGCAATTAAACTATATTTATCCTCTAAAATACATTTGTTATAAGAATAAGATAACTGTAAATAATCCCACACAAAGCCTTTAAAGAACTGAAATCGAAGAAGATAACAATACCTACTTCAAGCATCCATAACACTATGAAATTGGCTATTAACAAAATAAGACAATAACAACGTTTCTACAAATGCAGAGAAATATTTAAATTACAAGAAACAAATTAGCTCACCGACATTGTAATACAACAGCACAAATGTAACGCTGACTTCAGCACAAAACCGTTGAGTCGGCCGTCAAACTGCAATACTTCCTATTCTATTCGACGACAATAACTCTTATTAATAAGTGACGTCTGAATAGAATTTCCACAAGTATATTTTACAAATAAAAGCAATAATAACGTTCCAGATCCCGGATCTATTGAATGCCTCGAGAGCCATAGAGCGATCTGAATACTTCTTGTCACAATGCTGAGCTATAAGTATTCGATATTATCTTTCTTTTGTAAATCACGAAAAAGATCAGCCGAGTGTATTGCAGATAATGTTTTGTTTCCTCTATATCAAATCCATGAGGAGAATAATTTATTTTATTCATACGTTTTGTTGAGTATTAATTTCATGACGCGTACCAACTATTTGTCTTTATTGGAGTTATCCCGAAGTTTTTATAGTAGGTATTTCAATAATACAAGAATGGTATCATTATTTATTAATAAACCAAAATTTTCAAATACCAAATTTACAAAGAGACCGAAATCAGTTATTCCATACACTCGATAGTTCAGACCAACCCACTGGGCAAAAACTAGCGGCAAACCGATCCCAATAACAAAAAGCCTGTGGAAATGAAAGCTTGTTTTCATAAGCCCTTAAGAATCTATTTACCGAGCCTGTCCCTCCGGCCTGTCCCTCCGCCGGCCCTCCGCCCGGACTCACGCTTCATACATTATAAATAAAGGACACTATTTCAGCTCCAACATTTAACATTTATTTCCATTACACTGAAACTTTTAAATAATGGCTACGTAATTTTATTAATTGCTCGCCCTCGCTGGGGCAGTTTTAATCTAGCTCAAGATTACGATTATTTTAAAAAGTTGGTTCTGTATACAGGTTCTGAAATAAGGATACGATTTTTTACAAACAAATTCACTGCTTAGCGAAAATTCCCTGTTACATAAGCCAAGAGTCCTGACAAAAAGTTAACAATTTCTTTCCTCAAAACTCGCATTATAAAACATGTGCGCTGAAGACATAATATTATGAGCAATTTAGTTAATGCGGTGAAGTCGTTTTTCCATCAAAGCACGATTACGGAAGTGCTTGTGTCGTGTTTTATATATTACTGCTTACATTATCTTCATTATATTTAGACCAAAAGAACTTGTGTGGATAGCAGTTCTTGCACGATTGAAGTGTGAAGATTAAGTGGAGTGGAGTATATTTTTTTTAGCTCTAAATTAAGAAATATCATGCTTGAGAACTATTTTTCACACGACTGCTATTCTGTCTTTTCTGTCCTTAATGAACACACGTTCTACTTTCGTATGAATAAGTATCAGTAGGAAACAGATTATAATGTTGTTATTTCTTAAGATGACTTCCAGCATGGTTCATTCGTCTAATTTTCAAAACTTCCTATAGTCTTGCCGTATGCTCGCCACGTATATAACTATTTTCATGTATTCCTATTACAAAAGCAGTATTATTGTGACAGTGCAGTCTAATTGCATCTTAAATGGTCGTACAGAGCCCACTAAAAACGAATGTTGAAAGGTTCAAGCGATGCAGTGTGCAACGAGTCCCCTTTCAGTTGTTACATGAACGAACTTTTAGCAGTTTCAATGTAACTCCTGAACTTTGAAGTGCAGTTTGATGATGTTTACCGGATCACATGTGTGGAAGGTATCAGGTAAGTAATTCAAGTTCAATGAAATTTAATACGAAATGGCTGTAACATGGCTACATATTACGTAACAAACCACGTTATAATACTCGATTCTGTATTAGATTATAAGTTGTTTCTACGCAAAAGTTCAGAAATTTTGTAAAACATAATAAATTTTTATTAGCTTATTTGATCTAATATTAATCAAC